>CAKAOH010029210.1:0-33437 GCA_916701665.1 Sebastiscus tertius | reverse complement strand
CTTATTTATTATATTTTTATTGTTTACTTATTTCTTATATTTTCATTGTTTACTTATTTTTTTATAGTTTTATTGCTTACTTATTTATTATATTTTCATTGTTTACTTATTTTTTTATAGTTTTATTGTTTACTTATTTATTATATATTTTTGTTTACTTATTTATTATATTTTTATTGTTTACTTATTCTTTATAGTTTTATTGTTTACTTATTTATTATATATTTTTGTTTACTTATTTATTATATTTTTATTGTTTACTTATTTATTATGTCTTTATTGTTTACTTCTTATTTAATATATCTTGTTTTTTTTTTTTTTTACTGTTTGCACTGCCCCCCTTTGCTGCTGTAACATTGCACAGGTCCCTGTTGTGGGACCAATAAAGGATTATTTTATTTTATTTTATATGACAATAGATAACTTAAATCTTGAGAAAAATAAATCTTGAAATTTCATCGTTACAACTCCTTCAATGAGACGCTGTCTGAGCCAAAAGTGTGTTTTACATTGTTTATAGTGTTAATCTGTGATGTGCAGAGTGGTCTTAATCTGCTACCCTGAGATCGATTGCTTCAGTCTGGGGAAATCACTTGTTTGTTTCTAACCTGATTGATTGAGTGGAACATGCTGGAAACCATGTGTTCATTGTACCAGAGCAGACAGAGACAAATAAACTCAATGATGGAGTTTGTTTCACCAGGAAGAGTCACACAGACTGTTGTGGACATGCAGGTGAAATAGTGAGCTGGACTGAGTTGGATCAGGTGGTTCAGGCCCAATAAACATATTGAGGGTTTAGCTGCTAACACCTACAGGTAGAGGACTCTATCCAGAGTGACTTCAGCTTTCATCTCCCTGCAAACGTAATGACATGGATCCTGTTGTAAACCTGTATCATGGAAGCAGCTGCATCACTCTAAGGCCAGAAGGTGGTCAGTGCTTGTCTGTCATGGTGGCAGCCAGAGAGCTAAACTGAAGACGGAGAGCCTCCAAGCTCAGTTTGGCATGGACTCAGACCAGAGAGGCTGAGGCAGGAACCAGAGGCAGGATCCAGAGGCATGCAGCAGCAGCAGCAGCTCACAGAGGCCATGGATGGTGACAGTTACATTCCAGTCAACGTAAGTGATAAATTATCCAAACAAAAAATTGCAACCAAGATATATGATGGTTTATATACATGTAGAATTTAGGTTCACCTTAAAAATATATCAATTACAAGATGCATTTATCTGAAATCTGAAGGTGTCAGATATGATAGCTCATCACAGAACAGTAATCCAACTAATCAATGTTAAAACTGACAGCAACATGGTTTCACAACTGTGGTTCCCAAACTTTTTTTCTTAAGGGACCCTTTTCTATCATTGATTAAACTGACAACCTCTGACTAAGTGACATATTTTATGAACATTTTAATGCATAACAATAACAGTACAGAACAACTGATAAACTGTACAATTAACCCAAATAGTGAATGCAATAACTGCAGGAAGTTTGTGTAAAAAGAGCGATTTGGATGCATTTTTACCAGATTATTTCCTGTGAATATTACATCAGAGATGAGTTTTACTGTTATTTAAAATCAAGAAGGCCTTGTCATACCATGTCGTTAACCTGTGCTACTTCACAATTGAACTTGATGCGCACGTGTTGCTTCGATCGCCATAGCAACGCATAAGGAGGGGTTACAATCAAGCACGATTACTAATTTTGCTCATAAGGAACATGAGTATTGACATGTTGATTGGCACGGAGAACCATCAATCAGTTCATTTATACAGGGACTGAAAGTAACTGGAAATACATCAAAATGTACCATTAATTTGATGGGTGTTATGGCAACAGAGGTGAATATAATTAATGATATGATTTTGTAAATCTAATCACATGAATTTGGCTTCATGACAGTCGTCAGCAGTAAAGGCTCTGACGCACCAAGCCGACAGTCGGCTGTCGGACAGTTTGGGGTTGTAGGTGAGCGTCTGTCAGCCTAGTTTTTTCGGTGTGTCCTGCACTGTCGGCTCTAGTCTTCCCATATCGGAGTTTTTTTGGCCATTTCAGCATTTTGAATCGGCGGTGGAGCCCGTCGGTGAGAGAAATCACTCTGATTGGCTGTTCAGCTTAAACAAATCAGTGCACGAGTAGAGAAACGGACATGAGGAAAGCAAGCGAGCAAGTAAAGTCAAGAGGACACATACAGAAGGCTCTTCTCATTTTTCATCTTCATCTCATCTGATCATATTAAAACACGGATATTTTCACAACGACATGGTCATCTGGAATGAAGCTAAGTGGAGAGCGAGATCATGACAAGGGCTTGTATATCTGCCGTCCTCGGTCTTCCGGTTTCCCCTTTTTGAATGACGAATACAGACAACCCCTGCCTACTGGTGTGGAGAGTTATTCTCTCTCATGCAGGCGCAGAACGTACGTGCCAACTGGCCGTTGGCTGTCATCTTGGCTGTGTGTTCAAGTGCAACTTGTCATCCAAAACACAGGAGAGGTTAGGCGATGCAACAGTCGGTCTTCATCGCCGCTAGTTCTTTGATATCGGGTTGGTGTGCCAGGCCTTAACAACAAACGAATGAATGAGCGTTGAACCAACGTTGTCAAAGAACCATCAAAAACCTTAAATGGTAAAGAGGATCCCATGTACTGTACATGTTGGCTGTAAATGCAGCCAACATGTACATGTGCACATACTCTTTCTGAAGTCTATTAATGGATAGATAGGCACAACTGTCTCATATGATTTTCTTTAATTCATGCTGCTAAGTCAGCCAGCAGCCATCTGGCACCTCCTGACACACACACACAGTCAGATATTAACACGCACACACAACAAACTCAGAGGGAATGACAATCTGAGGGCATGCAGCAGTCAGAGAGAGGATATTATGACAGGCCAGAGTGACCAGAACTCCCAGCTGATTCAGTTCATACTCTCTCCCTCTTACACACAAACGCACACCACTGGCAAAGTGATGAGAAAAGCATTGTCTCCTTTTTTGTAGGCCAGGAGAACAGAGTGATTTATCATGTCCCATTTTTTGCCTGTCTTCCAGGCATTTGTAAAACCATCCCGGGCTCTTGAATGACTCTCAGGGGCTCAGTCCGTCGAGGACTCCGAGAGAGGCTCAATTAAATAAACTCAAAAGCTAGACTGTGTGTTCATAGTGAAAGCTGGGCTAACCCCTGCAGGGTTCAAAAGATTTCACAGATAATATGTTAAAGCTCAGCACAATATGTGGTCCAAAAAATGTCGAAGCTATTCATGTGACACAAGCGAAGAGAAGGAGATGTGCTGCGAAAAATAATGCGGCAGCGTCGGGCTCAGCACATGACGGACTGAGGTCAGCTGGTTTTGTGCTGACATAAAACTCAAACACTGTAGGTTTTTGTTGAATAATGTTGCAGATTTTTCCACATGTAGCCTCAGAAAAGTTTCCATTTCAAATGAAGTACTGTGTGACATTGCATCGTTTTGTGTTGCCTTAAGGAGTCCCGCTCCAACACAAACCAGTCAGCCAACAGTTTACATTTTAGGGACTTTTTAATCCAGTGACTGATGATCCTGACCAGGTAGGAGCTTCAGTGACCTTACTGTATGTGACTCTAATCCTCTCATCCAAACATATATGACAATGACCATAATCATGTAGAGGTAGAAAAACTGTAGCATAGAACACTTTAGATTCAGTGAGAGTTGAAAACTTAAACTCATTTCTACAAAAAGCAGACACTCTGTCGTCCCGCTGACCCGCTTTGAGCTTTAATTTAGCACAGTTTAGTTTAGTCTGAGGCTTGATTTGCAATTGTGCTTTTTAAGCCCTTTCTGGTGCCCTGATAAGTTATGCAACAAAAGTGAAATTATTAAAATATGCGCACAGAAAGCAGCTCACAGAAAGGAGTTGTATAATGTTGCGCCGAGCATCACTTACTTTCCTCAGTGTGTTTTCTTTTTCTGTGTCTGCTGATATAATGTAATTAACTCGATGTTCTCCAGTGTAGTTAGAGGGGGCAGAGTAGTGTCAGCCCAGCTAAAGATCATAGTGGAATATGCACATGCACTACATACAGTAAACAACATGTGCATATATTATGTGCCTGGCTGCAAGCATGTATTTCAAAAGGAAACCCATTCTTAAAAAACAGGATGTTACACCTCTGTTCATCATGGAGGCTGATGAAATTAACTTGAACCATAATGCAATGTAGAACCAGTGTAGGTCAGCTATCTGGACTATTTTACATAGGCACGTTCAAGCGGACCAACTGTGTTTTTAGCCCCCCGAGCTAACCGGCCTTGAACTGGAGCAAGGCAATCCAAATGTGAAGGATGAACACTTTGAGAAGGGGTTTAATTAGTTTTGGGAAAGCTCAGCCCTGGGCCGAAGATAACACTGGACTACAACACACTGCGGCAAAACCGCAAAAGATCAAGTGAAGATGGCAGCGCCCATAGGGTCTCCAGTTAATGCTGTGAGGCTTATGAGTGGTGGGAATGGCAGGATGGAAGAATGGAGGAAGGAAGAGGACAGGGGAAGGAAGTGAAGGAGGAAGGAGAGAGATTTTGGGCTACAGAAAGGTATTAAAGCCAGCACAGCAGGGATGGAGGGAGGGGAGCACAGACAGAGAAAGGAAGGGATTAAGATGAGGAAGGATAGATAGGAGGAGTGAGAAATGTCTGGAAAGCATGTCAGCTCAACTGGAGCTAATTTTCTTTGCTAGCAGTTGATTTATTTCCAACGATTCCTCATACCTAAAGGTTAAGTTAGGTGGTTTGTCAGTGTCTTCCGAAACGACCCATGTGGCTGTTTCAGTGGACGACTCCGGGACTGAAAAGTGAAGCCAGTGCTGAAGTGCCTTAAACTTTCATTCTTTCTAACAGCCAGCAGGGGGCGACTCCTCTGGTTGCAAAAAGAAGTCTGATTGTATAGAAGTCTATGAGAAAATGACCCTACTTCTCACTTCAGTAAACATTGTGAACATGAGTTTATGGTCTCAATCGCTAGTTTCAAGATAATATGCTAATAAGATAATATGTCAGTGTTGTGTTGTTTAAGCTGCCCCGCCGAAATCAGTTCATTCAGGACACCACTAAACCGAAAAAGCTGCTGTTTGTTATTAGATTTTACACCATATGAGCAGAACAAGTGATAGCTGAAGTGAAAGGGAAAGTGCAGGACTGTGCTGTTTGGACAAGGCAACGCAGCTTGCATGATAGGATTGTTTTCATGCCAAAATCCCGCACTGGCTAGGAGATCGGGAGGGAGATGTCTGTTTGTATTTGTTGAGAAAAGGAAGTGGACAGAGTCGAGCAAGGCAGAGTGATCCAAGCAATAAACACACAGAATAAAAAAAAAAACATCCCCAGCTTAGCCAGCCTCGCCCAGTCCGGCCCACAGTGTGTGATTTGATCCCGCTCCAACTGAGACAGCCGTTAAATCTTTCCATGTGAAGGACAGGTAGGACAGGAGATACACCGGCTGCATTTCACCAACAGCTTTCAAGACTCTTTAATTACCCCTACCCTTTTTGTCCTTATACCCCAAAATACAACCATATTGTCACTCCATATGTCTGCTGCAGGCACCGTAGCTCACAGCGATGTCGCAACACTTTCTATGTATCCCCGCCTGTTGGAAGATGGCATTATCACTGATATTGTGGCTCACCAGAGAGCTATTTACCAACCAGGCCACGGGCACAGAAAGGATCATAAATAATTAAGCTTCTGTTCAGTCGGCACTTTCAAATTCCAGGAAGTACTAACGATTGGTAGATCTGGCCGCCTGTAAATGTCAGTAAACACTCCAGGTTGAGGGCAGAAGGTCTAATCAGGTTCTGATGTAATCAACTCAAGGAGCTGATACGGGAGCAACACTCTGGGGAACTCAATCAACTGAAGCGTGACACGGTTTCTTTTCGCTGCACAGCGTTGTTAAGTCACAACAAGAGCATTTTAGTTTCACGGTCACTAAACCTTTATATTGGTGTCAGGGGAGTTGTGTTGTCTTGCCCTTCTCTTCTTATCTGATCCACAGACCTTGATTAGACCTTGTCAGGGGACACTCAAGACGAGTCTGGTAGTCATATTGATCCCACTGAGCTATAAACTGAAACATATCTGTCTGGCTTTTTATTGCCAGATTAAAACATAATATATTTCACTGCTTTGCACTTTCAACATATTTGATTTGATCGGGCTCAGGGGGCTGAAATGTTTCTAATTTTACACTTATGTAACAAACAAATCAGTTTTTAATGAGGGCATAACTGCTCAGGGTTCACATTAATGAGTCGCTTCAGTTTCAATCACATATTATGAGCATAGCTGTGTCAGGCTGTGTCGCTCATCGGTCTCATCATATTTACAGCAGCAGTGTGTTTGAGTAGAGACTGGAACAACAGGAACTTCGCCTCTCATAAAAATCAGCTTCACTGCACTTTATTGCAGAGCACTGGTCAGACACGGCTGTCACATTACAGCTGCTGCCTCTTACTGTCCCTCTCTGTACTGGAAAGCCTTTAATGGTTTTTATTTTTAGTACTAACAGTAGGAGTGTGATGTCCAACTGTCCACGGGGCATTGTCTGAAAGATCTAACAAATTTTGGTCCCACAAGTTCTTTAGGATTTGTGTGAGATTATTGCAGCAATAAATGCTTTTTTATTGAGAAGAAAAGTTTCACTAGACTGATTACTGTTGTAAAGGTAAAATGTCCAGCTTCAGATATATGTTAAACTAGAGGTTAAACTGAAAAAAAGCTAAATTAATGAAGAGATTAAACAGCAAATTAAAGGTCCCTTTGAAGAAATGACAATATAAACGACAATATTTTTAGTGAAGCGTGGCTCTGCGTGAATCTATGGACGGCAATGTTGGTTTGTTGGTTGGTCCAGACTGAAATATCTCAACAGCTATTGGATTGGACTGATGGATTGTCATAAAATGTTCCACAGACATTCATGGTCAGTGGATGAATCTTAATAAACTTGATGATCCACCCAACCTTTACTCTATTGTCATCATCAGGTCAAAATACTTTACAGTATGAACCTGCAAAACCCATCAGCCTAAGCTGTGTGTGAGTGCTAGCCATATAAGATGTGGACGTAGTCACCGTGACGTCACCAATTGGTTTGTGAACTGTCGTTTTGAAGCCTCGAGTTTGGCATTTTTGCAACCAGAAGGGACACGAGAGGGTGGATCGTAGTACAACCGAACGCTGAACAAGAGACCGAAACGGTTAAAATGAACTTTCATGAACTGAAAACACACTGTGAAAGGGTTAAAGTTCTAAGACAAAAACATGGACAACACCCAGACCGGACAACGTCGTGATAGTGACCTGTTAATCACAAGGATGCTTATGTTAGCATTTAGCTCAAAGCACCTCTTTCTCACAGAGCTGCTAGTGTGGCTGAAGACTAGAGCTGCAACGATTAATCCATTAGTTATCAACTGTTTTGATAATCGATTAATCGGTTTGAGTAATTTTGCAGGAAAAAAAGTAAAAGTTCTCTGACTCCAGGTTCTTAAATGTGAATGTTTTCTGGTTTCTTTACTCCTCTATAACAATAAACTGAATATCTTTGAGTTGTGGATGAAATAAGACAATTGAGGACGTCATCTTGGGCTTTGGGAAACACTGATTGACAATTTTCACTATTTTCTGTCATTTTAAAGACCACAACTAATCGATTAATCAAGAAAATAATTGACAGATTAATCAACAATGAAAATAATCATTAATTGCAGCCCTGCTTTAGACTATTAGTCTTGTTCATACATGCACAGAAAAACCTCAATCTGTTTTACGTCTGTCTAATATGTAAGATCTAGGATTAGACGTTTTGATGAAAATATTAGATTTTTGCGACAGAAAGTTTAAAGAAAAAATAGGCGCCTTACAATAAAGTCGGGGTCATTTCCCTTTCAGCTCAATCAATCCAATAAATTCAAACAGCTGCTGCCGTTAATTTATTGATGCTAGACGAGTACAAATTTTTTGAAAAATCACTGGTAAAAATACTTTCTCCAGCTGGTGTTGAGAGTCCATTGCAGACATGTCTTTGACCCGAGTCCCAGCGGAGGATCCGTTAGTGCCTACACTGACTGATCTGAATCTGGGGGCCTCAGGCACACAAGTTCTGCTGGACAAACACACACACAAATACATGTTGAGGCACAGCTGAGCACCATAGATCTGTATGCCAACACACCAGATGTGACATGTGGCCACACATCCATGCACACCCATACACACATGCGCTCAAACTTGACATGGCAATAATAAGGTTCACAGACTTCCTCATGCTGCTGCAGCTCTCCTGACTCTTCTCCTTCACCCTCACTTTTTCTTCCTCTCCCACCTCTCCCTGTCACACTCTCTCTCTCTGGTTTGTCCTCTCTTGTAATTGACAGCTCCTCCTGCTTGGTGACCTAAGATGCTCAGGGCTTCTTCTCAGACACATTGCATGTCCCCTCTCTATTTTCTAAATTAGTACTTCATAAAATGAGGTGCCACATGCCTCCGGTTTGTGGCTCCCTACCTGACAACAGAAAGAAGAAGACCTCATCTTGGGTCTTAAATTGCCCTCTTTTTAAAATGCTTTTTTGACATCAAGTTTGACTGTGATGTTTGAACACAATCTAGATCAACAGCTGTATCTTGATACATAAAGAGCTACGGGGATGAACAGAGATGCCGGGATAAATTTACACAGGCACAACAGATCTGATTTTGGACTCCTTCTGGTCTTTCTCTAATACAGTGAGATAGCCTGGTTTGAATCAGGTTTTATTTGTTTAGACAGTGATGTGGAGATCATCATACTGAGTGGTTCCCAACATGAGGGTCAGGACCCCTAAAATGGGTCACAAGATGAATTTGAGGGGTCACAAGATGACTAATGGGATTGTAAAAAATAGGAAAAACATTGTTGAATTACATTTTTGACTTCAAAGCAACAGTGTGTAAGATGTCTGGGGATCTTGTAGCAGAAATGGAATATAATATTCATAACTATGTTTTCATTAGTGTATAATCAACTGAAACTAAGAATCATGTTTTCGTAAGCTTAGAATGAGCCCTTCATATCTACATAGGGAGCAGGTTCTCTTCACAGAGCTCGCCATGTTGCTCCACCATGTTTCTACAGTAGCCCAGAATGGACAAACACTGGCTCTAGAGAGCGTTTTACGTTACATGAAGGCCATTGTAGTTCTCCGACACGCTTGTGAAACTGTGGTAATGTGAGCTGCAGAGTGCAAAACCATGCTACCACCAGCCACCGTCTGACTTCCATTGCTTCTAAAGAAGTGTAATTATGGTAAGGATGGCCTCTGAATGAGGTTAACGACGATACCAACAGTCTGGGAAAGGGAGGAGTGAGTGGAGAGGTACTCAGTTGGTTGCAATCTGCAACCACACCACTAGATGTCACCAAATCCTATACACTGAACCTTTAATTTTTACTTTCTGTGAACTATTGCATAGTTTTACCTCTAACAATTAACCCACTGACTGACATCCATTCGTAAATCTTCCCTTCATATCAGAACACTATAACAGCGCACTCTTAAGAAACTCGAAACTTAAGATATAAGTAATCCACCACAGTGACCAACGATCAGTAAGGTCCATAGCCATCCATCCATCTAGCATTATATCTGCTAGTTGTACCCCTGAGCCCAGGAGACCTCTGACATTTCTGTAATAGCCTGTCAGAGATATTGTTGTTGTTAAGTGATCTGCTGTACTTCCCTGTAAGCTGCTGTAGATGGGACTTTTACATGGCAGGCATTCTGACATGTCAGCACAGGTGTAATTGAACATTAATAATGTATGCATGTAATTTAGGAGTGCCAGTTCAAGAGTCTTGGTGTTATGCACATTGGCTCCCTGATATATCTCACTGAGACACTTAATGGGATGGACACATTATTAATGTTCATAGTTACACCTGTGTTTTTCTTGCAATGACGCAAAGTAATGTTTGATTTGTAATTTGTCTATTTTTTCTAATCAGGGGCAGGCCAATCAGTCTTCAGGTTTGCACAACTTGATTGAAGTTAAAGATTTTTTTTCTAGTCCATTTTAAAGCCAATTTTCAATCTTGACTAGTGAAATAGCAAAACAGTAGCAGTATAGAGGACACCGCCACAGAGAGACATATTACTCTCTGTCAAAAGGTAAAAGGAAAACATGAAGGGGCAATTTATAATCCAAACGTCGCACCACAAAAACTCAAAGCACAAAAAAAGTATTAATAATGTTTTACAGAACGACATGGATTAACACCATAAATCCAAATTCGATAGAGGCCCTGCACATTCACACAGGTGTTTGCAGTTATGGCTGATTGGCTGGTTAGTGCTCTGCTGGGTGGTATAAATTTCCTGAGGTCACCAAACACACTAACTAATAATAATGATGATGATAATGAACAGAAACAACATATCTGTGTCAGGAGAGTGACAGAGCTGTCAATCAATCACAGTCTGCACATGCTCACACACATGAGTAGAGGTCTAATCAGGCTAAAATAATTGAGAACATCTGTGTAGCTGGACCATTGAACTTGACAACCAAACATTGTAAATGGGCCCCTTTGTATTTTCTGTTCCAATGGTTGTTAATGCAGTAGCGGCCGGGAAGTAAACTTGGACCAAAGCTGTTGCCCTAGCAACAGAATGTCAATGAAAAGGTCAAACACGGATTGGTCGGTGCCCGGGGCAAAGAGCGTATATTACCGAGAAGTGAAAGTCAATTGTTCGTTCCATTGCAACATCAGCGGCCAGTAGCAGATCTACGTTTCCACCATAGAAAGCGACTACCGGATGCCAGTAAATCGTCCGCCTACAAAGTGCCGTACAAAAGTAAAACAAAATTGTTTCTAATCTATTGTCATAATTTTAATGTCTGGATGTCTTGATTATCTACAGACAACACTTAGCCTAAAGTGATGAAAGTAGCTCAGTAGCGCATGAAGCCAAAATGGCTCGACTTCCGTCTGGTAAAGTACCCGGATCTTCCGGCAGTCTTCCGCATCCATTGGTCCCATGGGACATGTGCAGTAGCGTCCGCTCGATCACATGACTCGGTCACGGGGTCCCAACGTCACACCATCGTCACAGCTTGCACTGCCGTCACGGTCTGGGTCTCATTCACATGAACGGAGGAAGGGAAATAACTCTGGATTCGGCTATTAGTGCGTTTTACAACTTTTAGGACCTAATGATTAAATAAGGGCTATTCAAGTGTTCCCACTCGGAAGTTGATTCACTTCAAAAAAGAATTATCATCTGAGCTACAGACGTCTCTTTCCCAATGTTAGTCTATGGGAAAAAGTCTTTTTGGGCCCAATGGCATTCCTTGATGGACACGGAAGTTGTAGTACCGCCATTTGGCCACTACAAAAATTCGGATCAACGACCGGCGCTCTTCCTGGGGGCTGCCCAACACTGAAGCGGATAACACAGACCCAGTGGCGGGTAAGCTACCAGTTTAGCAGCCCCACAATTTATTCATTTGGCCTACTTTTTCATTCCATCCATACTTTTAGCTATAACTATTTCAACCGTTTAGCCATTACAGTACATTAAGCTAACAATTTAAACAGTTTGTGTCTATCTTATATCCTGTTTAAGCCTTGTAAGCTGAGTAAATCCATTGAAGATAAGAATGCGGTTGTCCATTTTAATTTGGAAAGCCGTGTGTTTATATTTTAAACACCACTTGGAAAGAGGTCAAATATAACGCTGCTCAGCAGATTAGACTGTATTCACTGACCGTGGAAAATGGTAGCCTAATTCTATATGAGCTAATTTGAGCTGCAAATTAAAAAGGATGTTAGGATTTCTATCTATATATGTGTGTCTATAAATATAAATATATATAGTGGGGGCTTTGCATTCTTAATCCATGCTCGGGCTTTAGGAGTTTAATATTTTCAGATGCTTTCTTTACATAAAATACTGATTTGTCTTTAAACAATCCTTACTGGGTCTTCAGAATGTAAAACACTTGACATCTGAAGCCATTTGGGGATATTTAAAGGCCTTGAATGTCAACAAACATTTAAAAGGCTCCTGTTTCACTAGTAGTGAATCCCTGCTGCGCCCCTTGTGTGTGTGTTGGTACTGGAGGGCCATATAAGGCAGACGATCTGTGCTGGACCTTGAGACCTGTGTGTCCCGTGGGTAGATTCACTGGAATCGAGTGCAACATGTGGTTTTATTAGTGAAACCCTACCAGCACGAGCCGATAAGCTCTTCCTCTGTTTGGGAAACAAGTTCAAGTCCTGTCCCAGATATCTGCAGTAGCATACTATACATGGAGGAAGAAGAAGAAGAAGAAGAAGAAGACAAGGCAAGACAAGGCAAGGCAGCTTTATTTGTATAGCACATTTCAGCAGTAGGGCAATTCAAAGTGCTTTACATAAACGTTCAAGAGCATCGCGACAAAGTGCAAAAGAACATTAAAACTAATTAAAACAGTTATTAAAACATAAAAACAAGCTAAAAATAAAAGCTAGGATAGAAGCTAAAATAGAGTATAACAAGAGTAAAGCTCTAGTGCAGTATGAGATCATTATCTGGTTTAATAAAAGGCAGCAGCAGCAAACAGGAAAGTTTTAATCTTTGTTTTAAAAGAACTCAGAGTTGGAGTTGGTCCTGCAGGTTTCTGGGAGCTTGTTCCAGATAGTTGGTGCATAAAAACTGAACGCTGCTTCTGCATGTTTAGTTGTGACTCTGGGGACACTAAGCAGACCTGATCCAGATGACCTGAGAGGTCTGGATGGTTCATAACATAGCAGAAGATCAGAAATGTATTTTGGCCCTAAACCATTTAGTACTTTGATAAACCAACAGGAGTATTTTGAAATCAATTCTCTGAGAGACAGGGAGCCAGTGTAGAGACCTCAGAACTGGACTGATATGATCCACTTTCTGGGTCTTAGTGAGGACTCTAGCAGCAGCAGGTTCTGAATCAGCTGCAGCTGTCTGATTGATCCAGTAAAGACGCCGTTACAGTAATCAAGTCGGCTGAAGATAAATGCATGGACTAGTTTTTCCAAATCCTGCTGAGACATCAGTCCTCTAATTCTTGCTATTATACTTCAGGTGATGGAAGGCTGTCTTTGTAATTGTCTTATTATGGCTGTTGGAAGTGTGCGTGGTGGGAGTTGTGTGAACATGCAGAAGAAGAAGATATAGAATAAGATGAAGATGAAGAAGAAAAAGAAGAAGAGGATATAGAAGAACAAGAAGAAGAGGAAGAGGAAGAAGAAGATATAGAAGAAGAAGAAGATGTAGAAGAAGAAGATGAAGAAGAAGAAGATATAGAAGAAGAAGCAGATATAGGAGAAGAAGAAGAAAATATAGAAGAAGAAGAAGATATAGGAGAAGAAGATATAGAAGAAGAAGAAGATATAGGAGAAGAAGAAGAAAATATAGAAGAAGAAGAAGATATAGAAGAAGAAGAAGAAGATGATGAAGAAGAAGAAGAAGATATAGGAGAAGAAGAAGAAAATATAGAAGAAGATATAGAAGAAGAAGATGAAGATGAAGATATAGAAGAAGAAGAAGAAGAAGAAGAAGAAGAAGAGGAGGAGGAAGAAGAATAGTGCGTGGTGTGTGAAAATGCGCAGCGTGGGTGTGAAGATACAACCGTGAAAGTTGGATTTTCACAACACGACTTTAATTTTTCACGGATGAATTGGTGCTCATGTGAAAAGCAGGCATGACCTGAGGAAGACGCGCATGGAGGAGTGACGTGCCCAACTCTGGTGTTTGACTGATGCGCGTCTTCGCTTGTTGATGTGTCCATGTGGCGCTGAGCGTCAAAGTACCGGCTGAGCTCTCTCTCTCTCTCTCTCTCTCTCTCTCTCTCCCTAGCAGAGCTCGAGTATCAGTTACCGGGTCCCGACCAATCCCTGCGCGCTGTCAGAGCTCGAGAGGAGACGGCAGACCAGGAGACAGAGGAGGCTACAGAGAGGAGAGAGAAAGCGGAGAGGAGCACACACACACCCAACCAACCATCTATCTATTCATCCATCCATCGTCTATCCTCCTCTTCCTCCTCCTCCTCTTCCTCCTCCTCTCCTCCTGACTGCAGCTGTTTTGGGTTAAAGCGCGAGGCAGGATGCGCGATGGGACAAGCGTGCGGACACGCGCTCCTCTGCCGTAGCCAGCCGCCGTCCTCCGACATGTAAGTGTGTCGCTCTATAATAACTAATGCATATTATAGGCTGCTGTGAGTGTTGTGTTTGTGCCTTGAAGCTTCTTGTCACTTTTTACATGCAGTGTGCAAACTGAACGAGGCACATGGCGCCTATTGAGCCAGATGCAGCCTGCTGGTGAAGTATTATAGGCTGGTATAGTGTGAGAGTGTGACCTGCTGGGTGTCATTATCACCCTCTGACAATGGTAATGACGACCCCAGGTGAACCGTGCAGGTGGCTGTCAGTGTAATAGTCTACTATAAACCAGTATGTAGCTCACCTCCATCACACTGTAATATCACTATAATGTTCTCATAGTGTGTCTAGTCTGCTCTACAGGGAGTTTATTGACCTTATCATGCCTTTGTATCTTCCAAGGTAGGGATGCACCAGTCTTGATAGCAATACCTGAGCTTTGGGTATCGTGCAATACCGAGTACAGAGTACCGATACCAGTCTTTAATGAATAAGCTGTATGCCTCACTGTGTGGAGGTAATTGGGATCATTCTTTTATGTATAAAACAACATCAGGCTTGACTTAAACATTGTTTTCATAACTTTGTAAAACAAATATGTGACCAATAAATGCATAGATATACATTTACTTCAGTTCAAGTGTAAACCTTTTTAATGCAACAACAAATTGGTCAAAACTTAAACAGGAATTAAAATTCCAGTATATAATGTATATAAACATAGAAGCGAATTGAACAGATCGGCCCCATTGTCACCGATACCTGATCTAGCTATTTGAGTCAGTATATCGGCCCGATATCCGATCCAGTATAGTTACATACCAAACTGTAATATCATTAAAATGTTCTCATAGTGTGTCTAGTTTATTGACCGTATCGTGCCTTTGTATCTTCCAAGGTGTAACAGTACTCCGATAGGCTACTCTTCCTCTATTATCCCTATTGGGACAGATGCATTCAAATGTTTTTTAACCGCTCACTTTAACCAAACCACCTTACTGTTTGGCCTGATCCTTTAGCCTCGCAATCCAGCCACTTTATCATTATGGCACCCTTTATAAAAGAGTTATAAACTGTGACTAATAGCTTTATTTATAGTTAATAAAGAATTTACCAATGCTTTATAGATCAGTTATGAAAACTTTTGGGTTGCCAGGTTGTGGAAATTTGTCTTTGATGGATAAGACTTACCTTATGGACTATTTTTTTATTGTATTAATTTATTTGACAGGGACAATACATATAGGCATTGTTACACTTAATTTAAGTGCAACCGATGCAATGTATATAGGATTTCTAACTGTAGCTAATTTGCAGACCTTGTCGCTGGTTAGGCTCTTAAGAAAAAGTACATAATACCACATCATACATAAAATCACATATGTATGTTCCCAATCAGAACAGGGCTGCACAGAAACTTGACCAAAATGTGTTTATCACCAACTTATCATGCATTTATTAATTGAGTACCAATATTTGTGACTGTTTTATATAAAGATAAACATCAGCCAAAGAGATTTTTCACACTGATATCCCAAAATGTGTTCTCATTAATGGATTATAACTCATCTTTCATTTATTAACCATTAATAAAGCTACCTTTTATAAGCTTTATAGAGCAACTTGAGAATAAATGGCCCTTATGTGTAGTTTTCTCTTTTGAAATCTCAAAAATGCATCATCACAGAGCTTAAAAACAGGCTGTTTTTCAGCGTGAATGTTCATTCCTGACCCCGAGGCTGTTTTCCTTGTCCATGAAAAGTTGACATTTTGGAGATAAGTGGTTTCCACCGCACAGGAAATATGTGCGGTGGATCAAAGGAGGCTGACATGATCGTTATTAATGCAATAAAGCACCCTGGCGTTGCATCCTATCTTTGTGAAGCTCATACTATGTGTCAAGAGAGGTGTTTATTAAACTCTGTGGTAATTGTTACAGCCATTAGTTGCGGTGTTGTTCAGTCTGTCTGTGTTTGTCTTAACTTCTCTCAGCGGCACCTGTCTTTTAATGTCACAGCCACACTCGGTGTTCAGCTAAATGTTAGCTAATAAAGTAGAGCCCTTCCTGATATTGAAACAGGTTTCTCCTATTTGAAATGAAAGTTTGCTATGTGCACACACAACTTCCTACTCTCAAATTAAATGATGCATCTGCTGCTGCTTCGGAGGCAAGTAGTTGTGATCAAAACGCATGACTGATCAAACAGCACGCCATGCACCTACTGTATATACTGTACTATGGTGAGAGCCTCCTTCAGGACACGCCTTGATGCCAATACTGTGTGTTTTTTTTAATGCCATAAGTTCCCTCCCTGTCGCTCACAGCTGAATAGCATCATTTGCGGATAATAACATCATGATGCCATTATACGCTGATTGCACAAAATATTAGAGTCATCTTCCTCGTATCAAGTTTCAACCCCTTTTGGGCTCAAAGTCGAAAAATCCTCATCTACTGTGCTCCTCCTTCATTATTGGTCTAAATTCAATAAGGGAAATCACTGAAGGATAATGGCTTTTATTCATCTCACTAGCGCTTGTTCGAAAAGACTAAGCTTCTTACGATGGGCATTTGTTGGCCAGTCTAGGAGAAAATGACCAGAGTTGTGGAGGGATAATGAATCTGCCAGGTGGACGTCAGTGATCTCTGACATACAATTAGATTCAGGAGCTGCTCCCCTCAAGCTGGAGTCACTTTGGCTTGGAGACTTTGTATTGGTGATCAGTTAAAGGGTAACTGTTTTCCCATGTTTTTGTGTCCAAGTGATTAATGGGGACAACAATTTCTGAAATTGGGCCAGTACAGAGGGAGAACGCTGTAACTAGCAGCTGTAACAAGCTGTGAGGGCAATTGTGCAGCATCTCTGAATGAAAAACGAATGTGTACGGGGAAAGCACCCTTGTCAAGTGGACTGCATGCACGCTTGCACTGCAGAGCCAGACAAAAACAGCAATGCCTCACCCTCGGTGAGGGAAAAGGTAGAAGAATTAGCAGCGAGCCAGTAAATAGTGAGGCGGTCCGTTTCATTACTTTGT
Organism: Sebastiscus tertius; assembly: GCA_916701665.1. Classification (NCBI taxonomy): domain Eukaryota; kingdom Metazoa; phylum Chordata; class Actinopteri; order Perciformes; family Sebastidae; genus Sebastiscus; species Sebastiscus tertius. The sequence continues at coordinate 16,188 of CAKAOH010029210.1, read as the reverse complement.
ATTCATGTAATAAATATACGAATGTCTGTTAGATGGTAATCTGCATGAGAAATGATGCACAGCAACAAAGATTCAGTTATAATAATCATCCGCTTATAGAGATCAATTTGACCTGGACAGACTTGTACACTATAAGCGGTTTCCACTGTATTCAGCCGTGACATTGAACATCTTTTAGATAACACTAAGCTACGCTTTCTGTACTCCAACACAACAAACTGCCCGGCTGGCACTCTCCTTTCCACCATGAATGTATTCTACTATTCCACCGTTGTCTTCCGCAACACTTTTAATAACAATCAGAGCCTGTCATGGCAAAAACAAGCACTTTTAGTGGACATAAATGACGGTGCCAGCTTGCCCCGATAGCACCATATTGCAGCACGTGAGCAGAAATTGAATTGAATACCGAAGTTACCCTTTGAGGTAGTGTGATTTCATGCTTGTACCCGTTGGGATATGATATGTCCCGTCTTGTGATTGAGCATTGTGATTAAATAAAACCAAGCTGGTGCAGCCTTTTGTGTTTCCGTCATCGTGATGGTTTTCTTGGCTCCTTGGATTGTAGCTTGGAGAGCCAGTAATTCATCAGAAATATTGACCAAGCTCTACAGTTTCAGGAATCACATCCATTTCTAAGCTCCATTCACTCTTGGTTTGTAATGTTTGAAGCTCTGTCTTCATGTTGCTCTATGTGTTAGTGTTTTAAACAGCCTTTTGAGGTGAACACGTTCATATTCAATGCACTTTGTTTATCATCTTGCATCACGTTAGCAGCCAACAGGCATCGCCCTTGTAATCTGTGTTTGGGTGTGTGTATTTGTGTGTCAGCGGGTGCGCATGTGAATGGTCTTCAGCTTGAAAAATATTGCAATTTACTGGATTGACGCCAGGAAGTCAGATCCCCCAGCCTCCTGCTGAACACACACACACACGCACACACACACACACACACATAGATACACACAGAAATGCACAAAAGTACACAGCAGCAGCAGAGTTGTAACCTGATTCCTGATGAGTGAGTGTGTGTGTGTGTGTGTGTGTGTGTGTGTGTGTGTGTGTGTGTGTGTGTGTGAGAGAAAGAGAGAGAAAGGATGCTGACGTTGCACTGTGTTATCATCAGTAATGGGCTCATCAATACTAAAATATTCAGAGAGAGAGAGAGAGACAGAGAGGGAAGAGGGAGATAAAGTGAAAGCAAAGAGAAAGCAGAGAGAAACCATTGAGTTGCATGTGTTTATGTGTCTTTGTGTATCTACAGAGTTTGAATGCTTCAGCAAAACATTCGTCTTAAGCGTTCAATTTACTGATTTAACTGCATTTCGATTCCCTGTCTCTGAGTCCAGAATTGTATGTAGAGTATTCAGCTAAAAGTACAACATACTGTATATTCTCAAACTCCTAAAACATATGTTTACTTTGGAGGCCAGTAGTAGATAATATACTGTATACTATATTCATTTTACATTCAAATAAACATGTAGAAAATAATTTAAATTGAGGAGCTGTGGCAAAAACTCTTGTCCTCCAATTGAAGTGCAAATTAAGCATGTCATTATTTTTTAAATGCTGAACTTCATTTTCTTCTTGCATGAATATTATGAGGCGACTGGCAAAGCTTGGATGTCGTGAAGCTCTTCCAGCTGAGTCATCAGTACGAAAGATGAGCAACTGTGTAAAAGAAATTCTGTATGATAAAAATGCAAAGGTCAAGAGTGTGAAAGAAGAGAGAAGTCAACTGTTGGCTCCCAAGTGCACACAACATTGTGGTCCCAACACCATCAATGCCAGGTTTATGACAGAGAATAAGCTCTGTAGAGCTTTGATAATATATTCAGCAGTTTTAACCAATTATCTTTGGGATTCTGGGTGTGGGTCTTAGGTGAAGTCAACAACTGATGGAGTGTTTTGTTCCTGATTGCAAAGAGGAAACGTTCTGAATTTGCTACGGCTCCCACACTGAAGGAATAAACTTAATTTCTCAGAAACATGACTAAAAAAGATTTTAACCACATACCTAGTATCATCAAATTATCCAGGAGTCTCTCCTGGAGTCAGTAGCGTTGAGCTTATCACTGAGTCACTGAGAGATAACCTCAAATGCAAATATAGAGTGGAGAACACTGCTCTCAGACCTTCCTTACGTGGCTCCACTTGCTTCTTTACTGCTCTTGAGATTAATGTGCAGCTTAAACAGAATCAAGAGAGACAGTTGTAGAGGTCACACACCATTCATCCATCTGTTTTCCATACCTGCTTATCCAGCGCAGGGTTGCAGGGGGCTGGACCCAATCCCAGCTCACAATAGGCGAGAGACGGGGTACACCCTGGACAAGTGTCCAGTGTATTACAGGGTTGACACATATAGAGAATTACATTCACTCTTGCATTCACACCTGTAGCCAATTCTTCAGTAGTCTTCAGTATGTCTAAATAGCATGGTTTTGGCAACCTTCGGGTCTGAAAAGTGAAGCCAATGCAGAAGTACCTTAAACCTGCAGTCTTTCTAATAGCCAGCAGGGGGTGACTCATCTGGTTGCAAAAAGAAGTCTGATTGTGTAGAAGTCTATGAGAAAATGACCCTACTAGTTGATTTATTACCTCAGTAAACATTGTAAACATGAGTTTATGGTCTCAATTGCTAGTTTCAAGTCTTCTTCAATACAGCATGATGTTCATTTAGTAAATTATGGTCCCATTTAGAGTCAAATAGACCATAAAGCAGGGGATGCTTTAAGGCGTGGCTACCTTGTGATTGACAAGTCGCTACCATAGCGTTGTCCAGTCTGGGAGTTGTCCCATTTTCGTCTTACTACTTTAACCCTTTTACAGTGAGTTTTCAGTTCATGAAAGATAATTGTAAGTTTTGAAATTAAAGAAAGCGGAGTACTCGGAGGACACACACATGTAATTTTTATTTAATGGTTAAAGTAAAGTAGTTTCAGAAATTTAAGCAATTGGAAACTTGATCTAGAACCAACTTTTTCATCTGATAGATACGCTTGTGATGTACTGTGCAATGCAGATGAAGAGGCAGCGGTTAAAAATCATCATATTTTTGGAGGGTTTTCTGATGGAAGTCCATACATCAGGATCGTAAGAAAGTCTCTTTTATATTCAAGAGAAATCAAGTAGGCAATGCACATAAAAACATGTCCACGTGGCTCAAAGTGGTATGGGGACTTAAGCTACGTTACTGCACCAAATCAATTCAACTCAATGCACTCAATAAATGCCATAACAAGGCTCTGTGTGTGTATTCAAGCCAGAGGGAAGGAGATGGATGCATTCATTTAGGGATGCCAACAAGCTGTTTAACATTAATGTCAAACAGAATGTAGTCTATGAAAATGAGATGTAATACAACTGTCCCGATCACCAACAGAGTGGAAATCCATTTTATCATTAGCGTTAGCTAAATGTTGTTTGGTTCTCCTTCATTTGTCTTGTAATCTAAATCTACCAGTGATTTCCTGTAGCCAATATAAATCAGTGTTGTCGTCCAGTGCCTCCAGTCAATTGTATCCAAATTGATGCACCATATTAATAGCTAAATTATTAGATATTAAATGCGATCTGTGCATATCCCCAGCAGAAACTGTGCCCCTTATAGTTTGCATGAGGTAATGGTGTCATCAGAGGTATTTTACTGTGAAGCAGCTGTAGGTATTTGATGTACATGAAAATGTGTAGTTAAATTAGACAGCTAACTTTTACATTTTCACCAATCAAGGAGATAGGTCTCAGTTTGCATTGTTTAAAGAGAGTAATGGTCTTCATTACAGCTCTGACAAACTGTAGCAGAGGGGATGTGGATCTGAAAACAATGATGTTTTGAAACCTATATGAATCACACTTGTAGACCTGTCCTGAAGCTCTGATTGGGTAGTTTATTATATTTAACTCTGACTTCCACAGCCTTAGTGCATAAATGTAATCAAGAGTAAGTTTGCTTCAACACGAAATGGACTAACATTGTTCCAACAATCATTTTATTTTACCTTATTTGTCTGCAGGAGTGAGTGTGTGCCTTTTGCAGTGTTTATCTAGAAACTGTGCAAGATTGTATGCCGTCTCTGCTGTTTCTATTGTGGGTTCCGCACAAGAATAGAAAACCTGGCCAGCTGGTCAGTTGTGATGACTGTTTCTCACACCTTATTAGGAAGCGTTATTTTAAAGACGGAGGCTAGAATTACAGTTTGAGGTTGAGCTTTAGGTTTCATGTGTTACAGGTTTAAGATTAAAGCTACGGCAGGTTTAGTGCTGGGTTGAGGTTAGAGGAAGGTTTGGATGAAGTACAGTCATGGCAAGAGTACAGCTCCAGGGAGTGAATTTAAGTCAATACAATATCATCACAACTGTGATGATGTGTGTGTCTGTGTGTGTGTGTGTGTTTGTGTGTGTGTGAGAGCCTGGAGGTGTCTCGGGGAAATGAGTCTGACAGCTCCCATGGTTCCCAGCTTTGGCTCCAGCAGCTCCTGTCAGCCTTCTTATCTGTATGGACTGTTGCCACAGACAGGTGTTTCTGCATGTGTGTGTGTGTGTGTGTGTGTGCGCGCAGACATGTGTGTATAAGAGTGTGTGTGTGTTTACAAGTGTGTCAGTGTGTAGAAGTTACAAGTGTGTGTGTGTGTGTGTGTGTGTGTGTGTGTCTATATGGGCACATTTGTGTTGCTGTCAGTAATCCAGTGGACAGCCACAACTGTGTGTGTGTTTTAAGGTGTTTTTGTCAGTGGCTACAACTGGTGTGTGTGTGTGTGTGTGTGTGTGTGTGTGTGTGTGTGCACTCCCTTGAGAGATTAAGGTGGGAGGTGAAGCAGCTGTGTTTGTGACACAGAGATTTGGTTTAATTAGAAAGCAGTATCAAGCACCCCTCCGTGTGTGTGTGACGAGACCTTATTGATAGGCAGCAGAGGTGTATATATATATATATAAATATATATATATATGTATGTGTGTGTGTGTCCTCTTTACTTATAGCCTGAGGAGTAAATAACCTTAAATAAACGTGGCGTAATCTGCCAGAGAGATTCCATACAGCAAATTAGGTTTGACATCCGGCTTTAGCTCTTGCAGTTTATGTTTAAGGTTTGTTGGTCTGGCATGACACTACAATGCTTGAATGCATTTACTGCTTAAGTTTGGAGGTCATTGCAATTTCAGTGTGAACAGCTACATCTATTTTAGTTTGTAGCTCATTTGTTTTCGCAGGCAACGTGTGTGTCTTTCTTTAGACAGGTGGGAAGTTGCAAGGGTGACAGACACAGTGTCATTGTTACAGTATGAGAAGCAGAGAGGACTAGAGGATCTATCTATCTATCTATCTATCTATCTATCTATCTATCTAGATCTAGAACTGAATCACACAAAAGCACTACTTAAATCTTCTGTTTACCAGAGAAGTGCTCATAGATTATTTAGAAATAAGTCTTTCAGCATTAAAGATGCACGATCCGACTTTTTCAGTCCCGATACCGATAGCGATATCTGGGCTTTGGGTAACGGTCGATGCCGAGTACCGATCCGATACCAGTGTTTAATTAATAAGCTGTATGCCTCGCTGTGTGGAAGTGACTGGGATCATTCTTTTATGTGTGAGGCAACATCAGGCTTGACTTAAACATTTCTTTATAAAAACATTTGTAATAAATAATTACTTAGATATAAATTTAGTGAATTGTTTTTCATTATTAAAATAATAAATTGTACACCAGCAACTTCGTAAAAAATCTTTTAAATTAACAGGAATTCCAGTATATATTGTATATAGTATATAGTATATAGTATATAAACATAGAACTGAATTGAATAGATCAGCCCCATCGTCACCAATACCCGATCCAGCTATTTGAATCAGTATCGGCCAGATATCCGATCCGGTTTTCAACATGAAAGAAACAACGGCAAATCGGCTAAAGAAATCTTAGTCGACTGAGATCAAATGGCCGATTAGTAGACTAATCAATTAAGAGGGGACAGCCCAAATATATATATATATATTATATAATATAGAGTTTATACATGGGTGTGAGAATTACCCAGCATTTTCTGCACTTACAAACATGGTAGTAGTAAGAGTAAATCCAGTAGTGGCATACTGTAGGTGGGAAAAAAAGTGACTATTTGAGGAAACTGCTGAAAAGAAGTGGGAGATTAAAATGACACAAAATGACTGAAGTAAATTATTTATGAATCTCAAAGTGACAGACACAGAAAACCCTTTCACTCAGCTCAAAATTTCACAAGTTCACAGTGTAGCGAGGAGAGATTACTTCTCTCACATCCTGTTTTTCATTCCCCTAAGAAAAAAAAATTAACATGGTTTCTGTGTTGATTATTTTGTGCAGGTAAGCGGACTTAAATGGCACTGTGGTCAGCGACTCCCATGACTCAGTTGAACTGAACTGATTTAATTTTGTTGTTTACAGTGTGTGTCATTACTTTTGCTTCTGTGGTAGGTGTTTTCTTTTTCTAATGTTTTTATTGCTGATATTACTGATATTCATCATGTGTCGCTGTGTTGTTGTTTCTTTTTCTGCTGTGGATTTGCAGATGTTTTATGTTGCTCTAACAGTAGCTGCAGATGTTTTCTGTCGTAGTTTCTACTCTTTTGAACACGAATCTTTCCCTGTTATTAGTGTCATTGTTTTACTGCTATAGATTTAGCTGTTTGTTGGCCAAAGTAATATTGACGTTGTCACAGTAGTTCTTATTGTGACTGTTGTTATCGGCATTGTTGTGCTCGGTCTCTACAGTAGAGTAGCAGAATGTGTTCCTGTTCCTCTTGCCCTGACTGCAGGGCTTTTTCTTATTGATCGGCTCTATTGATCGACTCACACAGAGATAAAGCCACCGACGGGCTGTAAGTGTCGCATTTGGGACATCCAGGGGATTTGTGATGCTTGTAGTGCTCGTTCAACAGCACAAGAACACGCAGACTGTAGAGACACACATGCCCCACATCCCACATACATAAACAGACATACTCTCAGCTGCTCACACACACACACACACACACACACGCACGCACACACACACTCACACATGCATATACTGTTGTATATTCTATTTCTGTCTGCAGGCTACTATGCGTCCAGTGTTTTGACACAGCTGATTGCCAAATGGAAACATGGTGATGATTATTCTGACCACATGGACGCTAAACTATTGACCTTTTGTGTATCTATCTGTCCTCGCTGTGTTGCATTGGTTTACTCGTTTATTCATCACCTCATTTGTGCGACATTGTTCTCCACCTTTCCATTTATCATTCCTTTTGTATTTCCTCACTTCTCTGTCCCAACTTTCCACCTCTCCACCCTTGAAATCACACCCACCAGACAGCGAGAGGGGGACAGGTGTGACAGAGAAAGGAAGGGGCTGCTGAGATGGCTTGATAGATGAAGGGCAGGTGTTTCATCTAAAGGGTGGTCGAGGTTGCCTGGCAACTAATGGTGTCACAGGTTACCTACATATAGGCGTATTATATTCCATCAGTCCTAGATGTAGTGTTTTCCTCTTTTGATCTGTCTGTATATTCATATTTTTACAGTCTTGCAAGCATGAATCAGTACATTTGTACATGTATGTGACTTAACCTGTGTGTGTGTTTGCGTGAATGTGCGTGTGTGTGTGTTCAACGGCTGTGTGACAAGGCTGTTGCACATTTTTACTGTTTTTTCTTCCTTTCATTACTTCTTTTTCCTGGGGATATGGTGGCGGACCAATCCAAACAGATGTAATACTTTGGGATGCATCAAACATTTTACTTAAGTTACTTTTTAAAAATATGGATGCATTTTTTAAAGACCCAATGTGCGATCCAAATGTTAACAAAAGGTTAGATGCAACCCAAATAATATCAAGTGAAGTTTATGGAGGTAAACGTCATCCCGATTTTAAACACAGTACTATTGCGCTGGCTTTAGTTATCGTATTAAAGGTATACTAAAGCAAAGCTCATGACAAGCTATGGTATGTTGGGATTAAATCCCAGCCAAGACACGTTGTTTGACCTGAAACAAACAATTATTGACTATTCCAATGTTCACAATAAAATAGCCCCCCTGGGCTGGCTGCACATACTGAAGCGGTTGCTATGGAATGGCGGTTGCTATGAAACGTACACTCGCAGCAAGCATGTTTTTACATCACAGGTTAGCGTTATATTGATTTCAATATTTGGTTGTTTATTTACATTATTTGTATGTTGCCATTTATTGTGAAACCACTGAGAAACTGCGTCAGTAGGATGACTTTGATAACTGCTTGTACTAGGTTTGTCTTTTTTGTTAGTTGGAGGTGTGTTGCTTGGTGTGGCGAGGATGTTGCTCCACTTTCTCCGGTCCCTGAGTTTCAGTTGCCCTGGAGGGAGGTTTCGCACTTAATAATAATAAATAATAATAAAGAAACCATAATGTGTCTCTTGTGTCAAGACCTGCATCCGAATCGTGCTGCTGCGGAGACAGTGGTTCGTGGATTTCTGCTGCTTTCCGAACCTCCTCTTTATGTAGCTCTGCGTGTCGTTTAGCTGGTGGATTTTTTTTTTTTTTAGATGGGCACCTCTCAATCCACTCCTCCATAGAAGTTAGTCCATTTTGTGGCGGGTTTTAGCAGCTAACTCTGTTACTTTTTATGTTACCTGTGCCGTGTTGGCGGAAGTGATCCCCCCGTGACCCTGTCGCTAAGCAACCATGACAACACAACGTTTTTTTCTCACACGCTGAATGATACTGAGAGTGCAAAGGACTTAGACGTCATAGCCGTGGTATGTGGTTATTATATCACGGCTATGAACCAATCAGATTGCTTGATTTGAACTACCCGTTTTATAAAGTATCTTTTATTTCTCTAAGCTTTCCATATGCTGACATACCAATTATAGCCTAAATTAAATATTTTTCTTGTAATTTTACAATCATACTTTACTTGCGTTTTAATGAGTTTAGAGTTCCTAAACCCTTTTAACTAGTTTTAGCCCTCCAGAGTGGTGGTTGCAAGTCTTGTTTGTCAGCTCTCATACTCTTGCTGGTTTTCATTCTCACCATTTAATACAGACTTATTTTCTCCTGGGACAACAAGTGATTGCAGTAATGATGCCTTGCATTTTTCATCAGCACTTTTCAAAACATTACAAAGTGTTTTATAACAGAGTTCAGTCAGACAACAAGTACAGCAGGTTAAACTACGAGCCAAAAGATAAAAGAGAGAAAAGTCAAGCAAGACAAAATGAAATGATAAAACAGTGAATGTACAGTAAAGCATGAAAATAGATCATGAAAATCCTGTTGCATTAAAACTAGCTGTGAGGAAGGATTTAAAACAGACTTTAGACCACCTTAGATCCTCGGGCAGAGCGATCCACAGCCTGACCACAAAAACGTGATCACCAAATGTCCCCAGCTGGAATACCACAGAGACAACATAACCAGAAACACCACCATGTAAGGCTCTAAATGTAAGCAGTGAGCTCTATAAATCTGTCCTTAACCTGACACTCAACTAGTGTAGTGAAGCTGATGTAATGTTAGTTTGCAGCTTGGCAGCTGTGTTTTGAACAAGTTGAAGATGGGAGATGAGTTTTGGCTTTTTGATTAGAGTGAGAATACAACGAATCACAGTAATCAAGACTTTGAGAAATGTGAATGGCCTTTTCAATCATAAAAGTGGTGTTCATTTGTGAAGATTATCTTGCTGAACTAAACGTGTAAGTATCATAAACGTTTGTTTGCCACAGAGCTTATTTTCTGCAATAATCCAAAACCCAATGGAAAAATCCCATTGGCTTTTTGTCGAGGGAACCAGGGCGATTCTAACTTCCTAACGTCATCCCTGCAGTAATTCAATTAGACTAATTTCAAATGACAGTAAAATTGACCAATCATATCTTCACTCTAAGTGGGTGAGCTTCATTATCGCTAACTGTATGACCATTTCCACCATGGATGTAAACTACCGGGAAAAAAACACCAAAACTAGCTGGCTGGCTTTGATCACGTTGGAAGCCACGAGTAACGTTACCGCTGGTGAGGAGGACATTGTTGCAGATTTATTATCCACGCCGTTATCAAGATTAACTTTAAATCAAAAGTTATAAAATGAAAAATTAAAAGAGCAACGGAAGACTTCCATAGTCTGATCTTCACTGTTCATGGTTCTGAAGTGTCTGTCGGCCGGTCTAAATTGGCTGCTTGGCTGTGTGCACGCTGTCATGATATGTAAGCTTCCTATATATGAAATGTTGTTGGTTTTGTGTGGTAGGAGAGGATGGCTCCTGCCCCAGTCCGTTGTCACCATACTCCGCTGAAGTGCACACACAGCTTGTGTGATGATTATTTGTAAGGAGGATTACACTGTGCTGAAGAAATAATTAGCTTTTTTCTCACTCTCTCCATTCTGTTTGCTCGTTGCAATCCTAAGGCTGGACCAGCGTCTTAATTTTTGTTTCAGTGCTGGAATTATCATAAGTAACTTTTGCTTCAGGGCTACTATGAGAGAGGCTTTGTTTGTTCTCCTGACTATCGAAGAGGTCCAAGGTTTAAGAGTCAAGGTTTGCTACTGTAATGTGTTGTACATGCAAACTCTGTTGCAGGCAGTCGAACCGTAGAAATACTGGGAAGGTGGAAAACAACACGGAGGTATGTTGAGCTGAGGTAATGAGCTTTGGAGACAGACCCAAAGAGCTGGGGTCATACACCGTCTGCACATGAATGAGTCACGATGGGAGACCAAAGACATCAAGGAGTCCTCTCAGAGAAAGCTGGTGGTTTTAAAAACACGGGATGGACATTATGTAAACTCTAAACCAACTATGTACACCACACTGTCACAAAGTGCTCTTGACTTCAGTCATTTCCTCAACAAGGTCAGCATACAGATGGACAGAAATGTTAAGTGCTCCTACCAGAAGCTTTTAAATTGCACAGTGTAGTATAGATCAAGACACACTAATTGAACTGTGGCAGGGGCTTGGTGCATTTACTTTAAAGACAGGATTTGTAAGAATCTAATCTTTTACTCATACTGTATAAAGTCAGTTGAAGCAGCAGGAACTCAACACAAATACTTCCTGTGTAAGAACGACTGCATACAGACGCCAAAAATAGATTTCAACCTTCTACTGTGAGCAACAACGGGCCTGTGTTGTATTCTGAATAATTATGAAGTATTTTGTATGGAAGGAGATAACACCGCAGTATGTGGTGTTACATAATTTGAATGGTTCATTGAATGACCTATTGATATTCAATAGGGGGGGTTTTGCCTGATTTTCCCAGTTGGCAGTTCAGCCTTGGTTAAAGCTAATAATAGATAATATTTTAATTATGAATCACTTGGGTATTTTTTACTGTAGTTTTTATCTTCATCACAACTCCTCGGATAACCAGTACATGGTGGATGTACACCCATAAGTGTATGTATATATAAAAATGCATTTAAATGTCAGTATACGGTTGATTTGACCACAGAGATGCGAGTAGCTGCTGCCTTGACCGCACGTTACCGCAATATGATAACGCTTCCCGTCCATGAGTTAGCATGCAGCTTTAGCCGTGATGTCTAGCTCTGCCTTTCCTGGTAATGTGTGAAACCCAAAGTGTTTCTATACTTTACTGTATGTGTAGTGTTTACCATGTTGGATTTAAAATGTGAGGGTGCAGGACGTATCCACGTGGACCCTCCGTTGTTTTGTACTTTCTCGATCCGGCTGGCTGCGGTTTGTTTTGGTTGAAGGATACGGAACGGATACAACGCGATATGTCACGTTACTCTGACTACAACAATGAAAGCGGTAACATCCTTCTACCCCCGCGCAGACTCAAATGAAGCAAATATATCGATTCTGGCACTTAAAAATTGATTTCAAAATTGTAAAAAAATGTAATTGTGATTCATAGGTGAATCGATTTTTTTCACACCCCTAATATATATATTTTACAAGAAAAGATGACGCTCAATATATGTAGAGTGCTTACTTTGATCTTTAACATGGATGGCTGTATGTCTGGCCTCTCTGGTCGAGCTTTCACTGCGGCGCCGCTGCGCCACGCACACCGGCTGTGACCACTCATCCTCTGCAAGGCTCCATACCAAAAGTTTGCAGATTGCGTCATTAACGTCATGGATCCCTCTTAGCATTGGGTTGAAATAAATATTGCCAAATAGGCACTTTTGCTTTTCGCTTTGACACCAAATCCTCCGCCATCGTCTCGTCTGTCCCGTGATAAGTGTGTGAAATCGGACTATGTGCTGAGACTCCGTATGGAACAGACACGTTCACTTTCAGTTTATAATTCTTGCGTCCATGTAACTCAAATTAGCGCACAAATTAGTTTTGTTATTTGATGTACGTGGGCTCTGAACTAAATGAACTAAATGGGTTTTATTTGTACGAACGACGGTGGGCAAGTAATGTAATCTGTAACACCGACTACCACGACAAGCCTAGTTGAAATGTAAGGATGCAGAGTGCCTTTGTTTGTTTGACCTATTGTATCCCATTTGAGCACACATGCATGTAACACAGTGGTGAAGAGACCATAAACTGCTCCCAGACAAACACACTGAGGTTGTCCTTGACCCTTGATTGTGTTCCAGTAGGAACACACTCTGCTCAGGGCCACATATGTGTGCTAAAGAAGAAATCACACACAGATAAATGCAGGCTTACACACCCACTCAGTCACATACAGTATCTAATTGTTTGAAAGACTTGCAGAAGTGCAGAGAAACAGTCTAGTTGTACGGGGTGGAATTCATTTGCATTATTTCGGACAGAAATTTCTCATTTTGATTGGGTGTTAAAGCAGCAGCTCTGTGATATGCTAATTACATGCTAGGGAGCCACCCCTCAGGCAATTTCTGTCTCTGAAACTCTTATTACTTATAAATGATAACACATGGAGGCAGACGGCACTAAACACACACACACAGACACAGATGCGAACGCTATTCTGTGGTGTGAATCTGAAGTTCTTAATTAGAGTTTACGCTCACTTTGCCGCCCTGCTGTCAAGACCAATACGAGTCTCGGCGTGTGTGTGTTTTTTTTTCTCAGTTCATGTACGTGTCTTTGGTGTGTGTTTGTGTGTGAAGCTGTCTGACAGATTTCTTTTCATTCTACATTCATCTGTCAGTATCTCTCTCCTCATTTTCTGTATCATCAGTGACCCCAACTGGTCACCTTTCACACCTTTCACACCTGTCCCGTCATGCCTCTAGTCTATACACACACACACACACACACACATAGACGGTCATAATTACCCAGAAGCACCTCTTCTTTCTGTGTCTCTCCTTCTGTCTCAATCTTTTTTCTCTCTTTACTTTTTAAAAATTTCCCTTTCAAGTCAACTCGAGCAAAAAATGAACAATTTTTACTGCCAGCAGGAGGTCCAGCAGGGATGTATGTGCCGTTTGCACATGAATCTATTTATACATGTCTGCACAAACATACTCTAAATGTACGTCCATGTGCACACGACTGTACATGAGCGCGTTAGAAGAAATACCAGACATTATGTGAAATAACTCTGTGGGCAGCTCATTTAGTTGTGTTTTAGTTGTGTGCAACATCTGCTCACTGTACGTTTACTAGGGGTGGGAAAAAAATCAATTCACCTTTGTACCGTAATTTTTTTTTTTACGATTTCGAAATCAGTTTTTTAATGCCAGAATCGATATATTTGCTCCATTTGAGTTCATGCGGTGGTAGAAGGAAGTTACCGTTTTTATTGTTGTAGTCAGAGTAACGTGATGTCATATCCGTTCCCCATCTGTCAACCAAAACAAACTGGTTGATTGTATCTGGCCGGCCATAGGCGGATGGTCCGTACGGATACGACCTGCACCCTCACATTTCAAATCCAAAGTGGTAAACACTACACATCCAGTAAAGTATGGAAACACTTTGGGTTTCACACGTTGCCAGGAACAGCAGAGCTAGATCATCATGGCTACAGCTGCATGCTAACTCTGTCATGGACAGGAAACGTTATCGTATTACGGTAACGTGCGGCCAAGGCAGCCGTCATTCTCATCTCCGTGGTCAAATCAGCCGACACTGCAACTGTAGAGCACCCATATACTGACATTTATGTTAAATGCATTCAAACGACCCCGATGGAGCTGACCATGGGTATATAAAGAGAACAGAGCTGACAGGAGAGAGCTAGCGATGGACTTATGCAGAATTATACACGTTTGACCACATCTGGTTTTTGAAAAATAAGGTGTTGACAAAGGGAACTGTATATACAACATACATACATATATGGAAATAAGACAGATTGGCTTATATTCACCAGAAGTTTAAAACATTGCATGTCCCTTATAAATAAAAAAGAAAACACCACTAATTTGTGAGGGAAATGTCTTTTATTCTTTGATTTTTTGGGTTGCTGGAATTTTATTTTTTTATAAATAATGCTTGACAATGACTGATATATTTGACATCAGGATATTTCAGACTTGCTGAAAATCAAACATTTTTACTGTATAAGTTTAGATATTTTCAAAAGTAAAAGTCCCTAGAAGTGTATGATTCAACTTTTTTCCATGGTCTAGTGTTCAAAAAGTTAACAAAGATCGCAATAAATCGTAATATCGAACCACAATACTTGTAAAATCGCAATACTTAAATATCGCAATACATAACGAATCGGCAGCCAAGTTTCGTGATAGTATCGAATCAGGAGATGGGATGTATTGTCCAAGCTGTAATGTTTACACACTGTTTTGGCATGTGTCCAGATGTGTGCTTCTGCCCACATTCTAGTTTGTTTTCCTCCACATGGAGCTGACAGGTGTACATGTGTGTCGTAGTTTGGCGTTGTCTTCAGGTGCAGCCTCCTTCTCAACATCAAAGTCAGTATGTAGAGAGTTAGTGTATCTTTCATACAGCTCTAACCTCTATTCTCAGGAGAGTTTACGTCTTTGATGGGCCCATTGCACCTTTTTAAAGTCTTTTTTGAGAAGCTTCCTCTCGGTGGAGTGGATTGATGTCTAAGAGGGGCCACACTTGCTTTCATCTCTTTTGTCTTTTTTCCATCTCTCACGTAATTTTTTTTTTTCCTTCTCTCTTTGCATCTGCATCAGTCTGTTTACTCCACGCTCTCCCTCTCTCTTCTTGACTGCCTGCCGCTTTCATCCTCATCTTTTGCCTTTCGATAAGGATGAGCGATTGTGTGTGTGTGTGTCGTACCGTCGCCTCTTTTCTCCGTGGCGAGATTGCATCGGGGCAGAGCTCTCTGTGTCCCTATCAAGGCAGTCTGGGAAGCTACTTTGATGTCACCAGCAATTTGGTAGTCAGTAATGAGGAGGTGGATTTAGTCCTGATTGGAGCCGGCCTTCTTTGAATCATAGTTCCGCCTCATGTTTGCTGATAGTGTTTGTGCTGTGTTGACTCCTTATTTTCTACCGCCCAGTTAATCATACCACTAGCTTGATCTGACTGATAGGCTGGCTGCCAGTAAGGGCCGGTTGTCTGGGCTGCAGTAGAAGTAAGAAACTTGAAGTTTAAATAAGACAGTTGCTTCAAAAAAGCCTTCTTACCTCTGTTTTTTTCGAAAGCAGTTGCACTTAATGAAACAAAGCTGAACAGGGAGCACACCATGCGTGCCTCCAGCTGTATATTTTGCATTTTGTAATGAGGAGATGCTATACTTACATTTCTTACTCATGCTCGTCTGTATGCAGACGGTTATATAAATATGTACACCCACCGGACACTTTATTAGGTACACCTTGCTAGTACCGGGTGGTCTTCTGCTGCTGTAGCCCATCTGCTTCAAGGTTCGACGTGTTGTGCGTTCAGAGATGGTATTCTGCATACCTTGGTTGTAACGAGTGGTTATTTGAGTTACTGTTGCTTTTCTATCATCTCGAGCCACTCTGTCCATTCTCCTCTGACCTCTGACATCAACAAGGCATTTCCGTCCACACAACTGCCGCTCACTGGATATTTTCTCTTTTTCGGACCATTCTCTGTAAACCCTAGAGATGGTTGTGCGTGAAAATCCCAGTAGATCAGCAGTTTAATACTCAGACCAGCCCATCTGGCACCAACAACCATGCCACGTTCAAAGTCACTTAAATCCCCTTTCTTC
Organism: Sebastiscus tertius; assembly: GCA_916701665.1. NCBI lineage: Eukaryota > Metazoa > Chordata > Actinopteri > Perciformes > Sebastidae > Sebastiscus > Sebastiscus tertius. The sequence continues at coordinate 79 of CAKAOH010029210.1, read as the reverse complement.
TCCATTCTGATGCTCGGTTTGAACTTCAGCAAGTCGTCTTCACCACGTCTAGATGCCTAAATGCATTGAGTTGCTGCCA
>CAKAOH010029209.1:0-18138 GCA_916701665.1 Sebastiscus tertius | reverse complement strand
CATAATTTTTTTTTAGATATTTATTTTTTTTTTCCATTTTTTTTCATTATTTATTTTTCATTTTTTTTCAATTCATTTTTCATATTTTAACATTTTCACATTTTTAATGTTATATTTTTAAGTTTAATGTTGTGTTGTTGGCACAAAGTTATTTTTTTATTTCATTTTTTTTTAATTTTCCATTTTTTTATTTTATTTATTTTATTTTCATAATTATTTTTTTTATTTTTTCCATTTTTTAAGTTTAAAGTTTTGTTGTTGGCACAACTGACAGCCATAACCATCATGAAATAACTACACTTCCTTGTGCCAGAGAGCAGCAAAATGCGTTTTTAAATTCCAGTTGAAGTTATTTTTTTATTTCATTTATTTTTTAATTTTTTTTCTGTTTTTCTTTTTTTTATTTTTCTTTTTTTCATTTTTTTTTCTATTTTCCATTTTCCATTTTTATTTCATTTTTAGTTCATCCAAACTGAATGTCAAAAAATGTATGACAACAAAGCACTGAAGCCCAATCCAGCAAAGTAAATAAATGAAATAGGCTACTATCATGCTTTCTCTTTTCTCCATCTTTGTTCTGTCATACTAGGTATCTACCATTACTGCAAGAGATAAATGTTGATTTAACAGAAGATACAGGAAGAAATTTAAATAATAGGTTTTCAGTTATACTCTATTTACTGTATGTTGATTTGACACACTTCAAGGTGACATTTGATATGACTGCAAGTTGGTTTTATTGTAGCAAATATGCAATGTTATATTTGTGTACAATTTGATTGATATAAATAGCTACATAAAAAGGATTTTATTAACCAAATAGTCTATATTTATAGACAAACTGTGGAAATGTATGTCGTCTGTAAAGAAATACTTACAAAAACACATTTGAAGTGAAGTTATATTAACAAGAAATGTGTATAAATATAAATATATCCAAGACATGTGCAATGATCATGTCAAATTAGGGTATTGGCACCTTTTTTGTCCAATTCAGGCACTGCAATATAATCATAGATGGCACAATGGAGACTGAAAACCAACCAAGAAGCATTTGGTTGCACTTTGTTCAACACGTGTTTTGTCGTTGACATCATTACCTCTGGTCTCAGCTAGTTTAAGAGCCTCCTTGCTGTCTTCCAGGTTTCCTCCTGTGATCATAAACTGCAACAAAGCAACAGGTTTTTCTTTACTTATGAGACAAAATTTAAAATGGCTTTTCAGTGTTAAAGGATAACTTTTTCAACCTGGATTTCAACCCAACTTCTGAAATCTGACAGCTGCTAACAGGCTGCAACATGGTGCTATTTGGGCAAGCTGGCACCGTCATTTACATCCACTAAAAGTGCTTGTTTTTGCCGTGACAGGCTCTGATTGTTATTATAAGAGTCTGACAACATTATGAAAAGAGTCTCGCTCAAGGAGATGTCTCGTTGTGAAAGGTTGGCTGAAACATTTTTATTCAAAACCACAAATGTGAACCTCCTGGTGGCGCAAGAGGAGAAGTCAGAGGATCACCAGTCAGTAGGATTCCTCCTCTGAGGACCATGAATGTCTGCACTAAATTTCATGGCAATCCATCCAATAGCTGTTGAGATATTTCAGTCTGGACCAAAAGTGGTGGCTAAAACTTAAAGTGCACTTATATTAGAGTGATGGAGACATGGCTTACCTTCTCAACTCCGGTTTTCAGAGCTCTGTCAATGATCTGATTGAAGTCATCTGTCAGAAAGTCACAACTGGTTTCAGATTAACTGTTCTCAGATTAACTGGTCTCAGGTTATCTCCTGATTCAACAAAGTGAATGAGTAGCTCACCGTCGTGTTTCTGCTTCCCTCTGTAGAGTCCTCTGAACATGAGATCTGTCAGGTTCACACCGATATCTGCAGAGCCAGAGGAAATGATCTCTTCTGCAATATGTCACCAAACATGTGATATACTTAAAGGTCCCATATCGTGCTCATTTTCAGTTTCATACTTGTATTTTGGGTTTCTACTAGACCATGTTTACATGCTTTAATGTTCAAAAAAACCTTTATTTTCCTCATACTATCTGTCTGAATATACCTGTATTCACTCTCTGTCTGAAATGCTCTGTTTTAGTGCATTTCAACAGAATGGCAACGGAATTGCATTGCTAGGCAACAGCTTGGGTCCATGTTTACATCCTGTCAGCTGATGTCATTCACATCCACTGCAACAGGAAATAAACTGGGACACATTTAGAATGTTTACGTTTAAAACTGTGAAATGGTCTAAATATTGTAGATTTGTGACATCACAAATGGACAAACGGCTTGTTTCAAACGCACAGTTTCTGAATACGGGCTGTGTGTATTTATCTGTGGATTGAGTGTTTTGATACTTTCACAGTATTTATATATCACTTAAACCTGCTTTATAACATAAAAGACATGAAAATCTCACTTTTTACAATATGTCCCCTTTAAGTACAGTACTTGAGTTGAGGGTTTGATTCTCACAGAGGTAAGATGTAATATTTTAATATTGACTCTATCTGGATTCTTCACTTTAATGCACAACACAGTATGTGATGCTGACAGTAGTGTGTTAGCAGCTGTATAGTGCAGTGTGAGCTGTCATCAGAAGTTGTGAACTGCTATAAACCAAAAACAAACCATCTGATGTGACTGCTGCTGTGGCTAACTCCAGCTAGCTCCCATGCTGCATACAACTAAAACATGCAGGTTAGTCTGTTTGCAAGCAACACCAGCATGCAGTGACATTCAGAGTCATCTTCCTTCTCTTTATGTTTTATTAATCTGGACTTTAAAGTGTCTTACCGATGAATTTGTGCTGTGCCATGCTGGTTGTGAGAGCAACACTCCTAAAGAGAACCAAACATGCTGCTCTCAGCTGTCCCATAGCCTCCACAGTACCGTAAGTACTACAGAAGAGCGCAGCCACATTAATGAAATAAGATAAGATAAGATATACTTTTATTGTCCCCGTGGGGAAATTTTTCCTGGACCTATTTAACAAATTGCACTGTCTCTATTTAACATATTGCACTGTCTCTATTTAACATATTGAGCTATTTCTCCAGTTTAATCCAAAGATTTTAGACGACAGACAATGGGGAGCGGATGTGCTTGAAGTTAGTCGTTATTACAATCATCATTAGTTAGATTCTGACTGTTGTATTCCTCTGTTGCGCGTTATGTCGGTATTTACGGTCATAACGTCCACACACGCTGAAACTCCCAGAATGCTCCGCGGCTCGCTGAGAAGGTGACAGAGGAGGTGAAAGATGGCGACAGCTTTTCTGACCCACCAGCAGAAGGTGTTGAGGCTCTACAAGAAGTCTCTGAGACACCTGGAGTCATGGTGCATCTTCAGGTGAGAGGAGCTCCGTTCAGGCTCTGTGGAGAAGAATAATAACATGAAACATTAACAGTAGGACGCTGCAGTCTGTTAGATGTAGAGCTAACAGACTGCTAAGCTAACTGCTAAGCTAACTGCTAACTGCTAGCCAGGTCACTCATTCCTCATCAGATCCCTACTCTTCATTAGAACTACAATATATCCCCAGGACATTGTCCCGTTAGTTCAAAACATTATATTAGTTGAAGATAAGTTAATTTATACTTAAACTGGGTTGTCAGCGCTCTTTGAAATCAACTGTAGCTAATACTTATAGCTCTACTTGTCAGTCTAATACATGTGAATGGATATAACCAGAAATCATCTAACATTATATGAGCTGGCTTAAAATTTGGGTATTTGCATTTTTACAGATGGCAAACACTGTTCTGTGGAACAGTAATGCAAAACTTTACTATGAACATAAATGCACTTTTCTCTGCTGCTAAACGACTGCAAATTGTATGAAATTGTGTCTGAAACTTATTTTATTCTTCTATTGTTATTTTAAGGTATGTTAATTTTAATACTTATTTATTTTATCCTTTTTAATGAACTGACTGGAGCTGGGAGAAACAATATTTCGTTTCCTTCTGTGTATGCAAATGCTCAATGAAATGACAATAAAGTGAATCTTGAATCTTGAAAGTTAATATTGTTATTATTATTTAGTAATTAATCAAGCAACCAACTCTGTTCCATCTGATGAACTGAATAATTGTTATTAATTTATTGTTGGTTGCTGTTCAGACTAAGTAAAGATTAGTGAGGTATGGAAGGTATAGTGATTTGTTTTTTTTATTTTGCATTTTATATAGTAACTAAGGCATCTGTTTCTTATACAGTTAGTAGTTGATTTAATGAAGTAATTTATTCTAGATATAGTCAAAATTAGGGCTGCACAATTAATCGAAATTTCATTAACCTAATGCAATGTTCAGAGAGCAGTATTTGTTAAAATTGCATTATATATTCTCTCTATACTTTATTTAGAAAGTTCAATACAGTAATTACATAGACATGTTCAGATGGTTTATTACAAATATTCAGTAAATATATTTCACAGTAGAAAAATAATATAAAAATAAAATAAATTATACAACAAATTCTGTGCTGCATTTTCTTCTGACATACATGTTGGCCAACTGATTTATCAAATGTTCTTGGATCAAAAAAACATTGTTATTGGTTAAAAAAAGAACATTATCTCCAGAACTTGCATATCAGACAAGAGTTATGAAGAAGAATCAAGAAGTATTTGACATTTTATATGTTTAACATCTCATTGTTACTGTGCAAGATAAGGCTGCCTGGAACGCACTGTGGTGTTTTTCCTTAGTGAGGAAGAAATGCTGTTTGTTAGAGCCAAATTTATATAATATATAATTTATATATACATATAATGTTTTTTTCTTTTGTGTCGTGGTTATGTATCTATATTTTCTTCGTCCGAGCAGTTACAGGAGATATTTGGGTCTCCCTCTGCACTGTCAGTAGTAAGTATGATTTAAGAAACGTAACGGTTGTGGTGTTTTTTCCCGTTACAGAGACAAATACCGGTTCTACGCCTGCATGATGCGGGCTCGCTTCGATGAAAACAAGGGAGAGAAGGACTTGGTGAAGGCCACCATGATGCTGAAGGCGGGAGAGGAGGAGTTCTGGGCCAACCAACACCCCCAGCCCTACATCTTCCCCGACTCTCCTGGAGGGACCTCCTACGAGAGATATGAGTGCTACAAGGTGAGGCAGCCTTTATCATGTGATATAATTCACCACTAGAATTGATAGAATTGTTCTTCCTTCTCCATTATTTTCTCTTACATTCCAAAGTAAAAGGTTATATAGCTCTGCAGTTTTTGCACAATTTCTGACTTTTAAGGAACAAAATTATTTGAATTTATTGGTCTGAGACTTTTTCTTTAAAAGGACTTTATGGAAGAATCAGAAATAGCTTGTTAACAGTGACACCCGTGGCCGTTAAGTCATCGACAGCATCCTGTTGCTCGCGAGCGTCGGTCAAAACAGTGAGGCAACACACACGAGTCTGAACGTGATTGACAGGCATCACGTTGATTAACGTTAGCAACATTAGCAGCTAAAAGCACAATATCAATACATATTTCACATGCATGTCAGTAATGTTAGCTTACCTTGTTTTCTCACACACGCACACACACGCTGCCGCTCTCTCTCTCGTGCTTCACCACTCACTTCCCACGTGCATGCACACTCTTCACACGGTTGTTTGCTGTTCTCTAAATGACCTACGCCACTCCCACAACACTGGTTTTCCCCCTCGACGTTGGTCACCTTCCAATGTCTGAGTTGTGGTGGGTCATTTGTTGGCGTTAACGGACTCCATTTCTAACTGAACGTTAGCTGTGGTTGCAAACTGTTAGCCCTGAAGCGAAGCTGTAGAGAGTAAAGACACTCATGAGCGCGCATGACGTCACATTCGTTGGATTTCGCCCGGAAAAAACAGCCCACATTCTTCACATTAAAAGCAGTCTACAGGCTGATAGAGGAAACCCAGAAAGTCGTGGAAGGTCTCAGCTTTCAGGTTAAGTTACAACCGGTTCACACAGCGGCAATAAAATACAACTAAAAAAACATTATACGTGTAAAATCTTACAAAAAAATGAAGGATGTGGCTTTTGTGGAGACTACAATACATTTGCAAGCTGCTTCTCCTTGTTTCCTCTTTTTATAGTCACAGTGGTTTCTCTGTTTTAAAATGCCACCTCCAGTACTGATATTTTTCTTTTGTTACGTAAAGCTGAGGGATATTTTAATCAAACTATTAATCTTAAATGTTGCTTATTTTGACATGTAGAACTGTGATGTGAGACAGTGTCTGTCAGGTTGTTACTGCCCTCTGCTGGAGATGTAAGGGGAATGCAACTGGATTGTCTCAATTGCTTGAAACAAATCTCCATCTCATATTCTGAGAAATCGTATCCGCAGATGTTAAAAAATCTTTAAGAAATGTAATATTGTTTAATGTCAAGGTTATATTTGTTCTTTTGAATTATCAAAATGTTCATACTTTTTATCAGGTGGCCTATTTGAGCTAATAAAGAACAATTATTTATTATATTTAAAGTCAAAATCCTGACGTAACGCGATGGAAGTCCTGATCTCGGCTTTGTCCCTCCAGGTCCCAGAATGGGTGCTGGAGCACTGGCACCCCTCAGAGAAGGCCATGTACCCGGACTACTTCTCCAAGAGGGAGCAGTGGAAGAAACTGAGAATGCAGAGCTGGGACAAAGAGGTGGGCTGTCCAGACACAATAATCAATGAATTGATAATAAAAATAGCAGCCAGTAGCAGCCCTCGTTGTAAACTATTGTGCCTTCTTGCCTGCTTCCAGGTGGCCCAGCTGAACGCCGAGACTTCAGCCGGCGGCCCCAAGAACGAAGCCCTCCCTCCTGCCCGTGTGGAGGGAGAACTCCCCCCTCTGTGGTGGCAGTTCGTCACCCGCCCCAGGGAGCGCCCCACATAAACACCCTCCACCTCCTGGAGTTGGTCACCACACAAAGACTGGCTGACCTCTTGTTGAATTACCATCCGTCTGTAAAGAAGTCACCTGTGCAGGTTGCATGGCTGAGAAAACAACCTGCCTGAATGAACACGGATCCTTCAGTAGTCAGTCCAAGGAAGTCTGTGACTTTGGGAAGTCCTGTAGAAGAATCATTGTTCCAATAAATAAATAAATAAATATATGATGTAAATTGTGTTTGTGTGTTGTCTGCAACTCAAAAGAAAATCCCCTATATCTAGACATCTAGACATCATTTAATTTAGTCAGAACATGTCATTATGTTTAAATGTGTGTCTTCTTCTCATGTAACTCTGCAAGAAAGCAGCTTTTGGGGTTTTTCCCCCAGAAAACAAGCGTAATTCTTTAGAAAATTATTCACAAATATATAGGTTTATTTTTTTAAAAGGCTCAGTAATTTCTTTAAACAGCTGGACACTGTAGTTTTTAGCAAACATCACTCATACAGGCAGAAATAGTGCATTTGTTGGGGACTATTTTCAGCAGCGGATTAATACATCTTTGGTACATTTGTGATTATTTCTGTTAGCCCCTAGAATATAGAGGATGGAGCCTGCCAAAATAAAAAAATATATGAATATATAAATAAGAGTCTTGATAAATAAATATTTCATTAAATGTAGCAAAAATAATATTAAAAATAAATGTAACCATTAATTAATTGATAAAATGTGACATAATTTGATATTTCTGTTTTAATTTGCTTCCTTATATTTATCTTAGTATTAATTCTCTTATTTATTTACTCTTTTGTTTAATTTTCCCTTTTATTTATTTATGTATTTATTTATTATTTATTTTAAATTCAAATGTATTATTTTATGTTTAAATTGATTATTTTATTTTTTATTTTTAAATGTATGTATTTATGTATGCAAATTAAAAGGGTAATTACAAAAGTGTACATAAATAAGGGAATTAATACAAAACAGAAATATCAATGTCACATTTTTATCAATTAATTAATAGCTACATTTATTTTTAATATAATTTTTGCTACATTTAATGACATATTTATCAAGTCATTTATTTATTAATTTATTTTTTTATTTTGTCAGTTTCTGTCCTCCATACTAGAGGCAGCTCCATCACTATGGCGATGAGCGTGGCCTGAAGTTGCGTGGTCGTATCATCATGGTGACGGCCTTCAGAGAGTAGAAGTCTGACTCCTTCCAGGAAAACCAGACGACGCCGTCCGGCCCGAGCAAGTTCTTAGCTTTCAGAGAGTAGCGTCCCCCCTGGTGAAAAACATTAGCATATTTAACATATTTAAATTTATTCTAGATTAGACAGTGGATAACTCCATTATAGCAATGATGCCATGCACCGAGATGCCATTGAATTCATTCAGCATCTTCTTGACTACAACTGTGCCAAAGCAGATATAAATAACACAAAGCACATAGATTCTACAAAGGTTTTAATCAGGATAGGACCAGGCGGACTCTCTGTTAATGTTAGACCTGCTCTGTGTTCTTGTGTATGGTCCTACAGCATGTTGTGGTGTATTCTCGTAGACAGTCCTACCTCGTAGTAGACTCCGTTGAGGTTGGCGTAGAAACACTGGTGGAACCACCAGCCGGCGTGACTGATCTCGGCACAGATGTTGCCGGTGTCTGGCGTGCTGAAGCCGTGCTGGTCGTGGTACCAAGCGAACGAATCCTCCACCGTTCCACTGAAACCAGACACATGGAGGCGGTACCGGTTCTCCTCATTCTCTATCCTGTAGGAGGAGAAACCAGGGTAGTTACTGTCCTCTACATGTGTCTGTCTCTGTACTGTTACTATTATCAGTAGTGATCATTTTTCCTGTTGAAGAGATGTTTAAAAACCCACTGTGGTCACCAGTGAAAAGACGTTCAAAATTGGTTCAAAATTATTAATTTCAATGTTGATTTGTGTCTGTCAACTCAAAGATACACTGGGATTTGCAATAGTGAAACTTAAGTAGTGTAATGAAGTATTATTACTTCATGACATTACACCACTGCTACTTATACATCCCGTCTGTCTACCTGAAGCTGTGGTAGAGGGCGTGTCCGTGGGCGTGGCTCCAGTCCTGCAGGTCGATGCGGAGGCTGTAGTGGCCCTGGTTGGTCAGCAGGTGGAGCTGTTGGTTGCCCAGCCAGTGTTCTCCTCGCGGCTCGCCGAAGCCGTCGCGGTACTCCGACCAGCCGCGGTTAAAACTCACCAAGCCGTCGCGCCGCCGCTGAAACACCGTCCAGCCCCCGCCTGGAGCCCACAGACACATACACACAAAGATATATTTCACGTTTACATATTGGTAGACAAACATACGCCGCTTTAATCCAAATCTGAGTTTATCTGAATAGATAACGTGTGTCTCACCTTCGGTCTCCATGTCGCAGTAGACAGACAGGAGGGTGCCTGGAGACAGGATGATAGTGTAAACACCAGAGTGACGAACACCGTTGTGATACAGAGAGGCACAGTCTGATGGACAGAAAGACAGGTGCCGTCCATCTGAGGGAGAGACAGACAGAGAGACGGGGCTTCACACAGCATCACCAAACACGCAAACTGTCAACTAAACATTTTGTTTGCTACACCTGAAGTCATTACAGCGTTGTAAAGTAAAATGAATATAACTGTGAAGAAGTGCTGCTGTGTGTAGTTTTGATTGCGTGACAGTAAGGTTGCATGCAATTCACACAACTCACCACTGTGCTGGTTGCATGTGTACCTGGTGGCAGTGTGTCTCGCATGCCGAGCAGCGGCGTAGTCCTGATGACATTGACCGTGCAGCTCGCGTTGTGGCTCATGAGCTGCACGGTGGCGGACAGGTTGCGGAGCTGCTCTTGCAGCTCCTGCAGCAGCGCCGCGTGCACGTGGAGCAGCGTTTCGGCCTCGGTGTGACGCAGCTCCAGAGAATGCAACCGCTGTTCAAAGGTGGACTTGAAATCAACGCTTTCTTCACCCTGAGAGTTAAAAAGAGAGAGGTGTTGGTTTGTCATTGTTCTCCTGTTGAAAACATTTCTGCCCTAAAAAGGAAGCGAGAAGTAAAGAAATGGTAAAGTTGAGATCTGTCAGATCTAAAAACAAAGGACTGTCGTGTACTTGCTGATTCGGAAAGTATAATTTAAGATTTAGACTTTTGTCTTTTTAGTTATATTGTTTGTCTTCATCATGGCAGGATTTAGCGCCTCATTTTTGTGGTTAAATAAACTGATACAATGATCAAATTCATCACCAAAATTAATACTTTTGAATTACAGGACACAAAGGTAGGTAAATTTAGCCCAATGAGTAGCTCACAAGCTCAAATCTGTAGGGAAGGCATTGCTCTACTAAGACTTCTGTCAGAAAACAATAAAACAAACAAACAAATGTCAGACTGCAGCTTTAACTCGACTTTGACCAGGGAGTGGCCCCGAGACTGTCAGGCACGCTCAGAAGGATGCAGGGCCCCGGCCAAATGGTCTGCAGCTAATCCTGTTAGCATTCAGGGTTAAGGAGGACTTAGTGGGTGTCAAAACAGAGAGATAATGACGGACAGAGAGATAAAGACAGACAGAGATAAATAGAGAGAGAGAGAGAGAGAGAGAGAGGAGGGTGCCCGGATAATTTATATCTACTATAAAATACATGGACAAACATAGTGCTGCTGCTGAGGGAACAAAGAAGGCTTAGAAGGCTAAGTAAGGGATAATATACAGCTAGAGGGTCATTGTTGTGAACGAAATCCCTTCAGGGCGATGCCGCACCAAATATACCGTAAACTATCAAACAGCAGTGTACCTGGTCTTCCAGGGCCTTGACTCGATGGCGGTGGTTCCTCAGCTCCTCCTGCAGCTCTGACATCGTCTCCTTCAGCTCCTCCAGCTGCTCCTTTCTGCTCTGGTTCTCGTGGAGCCAATACGAGATGTCGTCTGTGCAGCGGAACATATCCGGGCAGTGTTGCTGCGATGTTCCCACCGGCACCGGAGGCAGCGTCGCCATCAGCCGGCACTGGCCGCTAGACGTCAACTGACTGCTGTACTCGCCGCACTGTGCTGATGAACCGCCAATAGTCCGGTTGAAGGTTTGGTCGGTGCTGTCACCCCTGCGTATCACCGGTGGGGCATCCGGGAACGGGTCAGAGTGTGTTTCCAGGAGGGAGGACGGAGGATGCCAGTCGGCGTCCTCATAGTTGTCCTTGTTTGTGTCCCAGTTTGTGTCCCAGTTTGTGTCCAGTGAATCCCAGTGGGTTTCTGTGAGGGTGTTGGGATGCACATCGTCATCGTGTCCGACGTCTGTGCGTTCATCAGAGGCCGCGAAGTCACCAATGACGGGCTGGTGACACCGGCGGGTCAGTAAGACAAAAGTTAGTAAAATGTATTGCCACTTCATCCTTACCGTCGCGTAACTCGCCCACCAGTCCACAGCGACTTCAAGTGAAGTCACCGGTAGACTCAATTACCGGATCGACGTCAGGGTCAGACGTCATAGCAATGAGCTGAGGTCCAGCAAAGTTAGGCTTGGCCTGTAGGCTTCGATTGAGGATGGGGAAGAACTGTCCAAAACAAAGATCAAGTTCGTGAACTTTTTGTCCATGAAATGTGACTGGTCGACCACGGCTCTGAAATATCAGTAAGTTAGAATCTAGAATCAGACCATTAAATAGGCGTTATCAGTCGCTATAAGCACCACAGATGTGGGTCATTACGGGCCTACTATGTCTACTAGGTTATAAAAGTGAAACTTAAACGCAACACGTTCTAACACCTAACACTGAATGAAACGTCATGTTTTGAACACAATGAAAAAGGCTTCTTTAGGTTTAGGCAACAAAACTACAACTTTTTTAGGTTTAGGGAATTTAGGTTTAGGTTTTTAGGTTTTGAGAATCAGCTGATGAACAACAACCTTTAATGGTACGTGTCCACAGGGATCGCCTCCCTTCCCAGCATTGGACGCTTGATGGGCTGCCACTAAGGCAGCTGATTGGACGAACGCTTTCCCCTCGTGGGCTGCTGCTCCCAGCTTTCAAACCGGAACGAACATGGCGGCTTGTTTGTAAACTTTCTTCTCTTATATCATGAAAATAGTTCACCGAAATGTGTTTCTGAGAACATTTTATGAGAGAAATACGCCGTTAATGAATCTGTCTTTATTTTAGATCGACAACGGTTAGTTTAAAACGTTTTTCGTGAGTTTCGAGATGTGGTGAGTTGCACCGGATGCCCCTGATTTGCATAAAGTAGCCTCGGCTATGCAAATGAGGAGCGGGTGATGTGACGCCCCCGTCTCTCAAAACGCGCTGCCATGCTACCAGAATGCATTGCATTGCTGCTTACATAGACAATGAGTGGGAGGCGTGGAGAGAACGGAGCCCTGTGGACACGTACATTAAGAGAGGACCAAATTCAGATATTAGGAATCCACAAACATCCTCACTGAATGTAATCTTGCATGTTTCCCAGAATCATTCAATATCAACGTTCTTCTCTGTCAATATATTTGTCCTTTTCACAGTGTTCACGTCTTCTGCTTTTGTTTCCTTGTCCTCATCTGTCCTCTATCACCACACGATGTCCACGCAACTTTGACAACACAACTTAAGGTGAATAAATGTTGACTGTTGAGTGTCTAAAACATTAAAAACAACACAAAGTGTATATCTGAATCTCACTCCTACCTGTCGCCCTGCATGTCCCAGCATCTCCGCTCTGAATTCACCTCAATGGAAAAGCATTGTGACGGCCAGGAGACTGATTGTGTGTGTGTGTGGGTGTACGTGTATTTGTGTGTGTGTGAGTGTGTGTATGTGTTCAGCACCGGGTGTGACATCGTATCCTGATAATCCTCTAACGGGATTGGCAGCGGTTGGCCTGGAAGGTAATAGATTACATTTAATGGGATTAATAATGTGAGGAGAAGTTACAGTATCTGACGTAAAACAGCAAATGAAACAACGGAGTGACTTTAACAGGTGATACTGAAGGAAATGTAGTCAGCTGAAGCACCGATCTGTTGATGTCATGGCCATATAATGAATCACAATTGTAATAAGGGTCATCCAGGATCAGTTGAACCGATATGGCAGCGCTTCACGGATAGAAGATGATTCATCTGAAACGCATTCAGGCCAACACGTTCTCATCCCAACTCGTCACATGGCGTCACTTTACAGTCGCAGTAAACACGTGCTTAATGTTGTGAATTTACCAAAACCACTTGCTTATGTTCAGGCAACAAAACCACTTAGTTGGGTTTAGGAAAAAACAACATGGTTGAGCTTCAAATTTTAAAGTTTGTACAGTGAAAATGTGACGTTGTGAACACGGGACACGAACGAACAGCTGATTCTAAAGTGAAAGTAAAACTTAACAAACGGGACACAAGCAGCGGTCTCCTCGATGAAAGCTTTGTGTTTGTTGTGTTCCACCGAACCCTCCCACACACCCTGGATGTCTCCATCGCTCTTTCAACTGCATCACCACAACACTTTCTCTGTGCATTTACTGTCCTCGTGGATGGGTTTACATTGTAGTTAATGGAAAGCCCGATGCATCTCCTGCTGCCGCTGAAGAGTGCCTCGTGCGTCAGTATCAGAAATCTTCTTAGAGTTACTGAGATAATAATCTCATTAATTCAGAAAAACAGCAATTTTTTTCATAAAAACGTTTCTCAGAATTACAGAGATATTTGTTTAATTAAAAAAAACAGATTTATTTTTTTTACTTGAAAACTTCTTAGAATTAACGGGATAATTATCTTATTAATTCATAAAAATATTTTTTTCCATGAAAACTTTTCTCCGAATTACTGAGATAATAATCTCATTAATTAAGAAAAACAGGGCATATTTTACTTAATGAAAACTACTTTTTTATTTTAGAATAAACTAGATAATTATTTCATTAATTCAGAAAAAACAAATTTAATTTTCATTGATTTTTTTGAATTTTCATTCAAACTTTTTGGAATTATTAAGATAATAATTGTGTTAATTCAGAAAAACAAAGATTTTTTTCTATAATAGTTTTTTCTTAGAATTACAGAGATAATAATTTTGTTAATTCAGGAAAAAAAAATGTTTTCCATGAAAGCTTTTCTCTGAATTACTGAGATAATAATCTCAGTACTGAGATAATAATCTCAGTAATTCAGAAAAACAGGCGAATATTTCTCCCTCAAGTGAAAGCATTATGCTTCCGTGAAGAAGTACTAATTGTTGATAAATATTGTATATTAATAAACAATTAAAAATGTCTTTATATGCACTTCAAACTACATTATAGTGGATAGTACAAACCATTTTTAAATGTTTGTATAATGGTTATAAATGCTTAAAGGGAGTGGAGCCTACCAGTAAAATAGAATCAGTTTTAATCCCGTGCAACGTTTATTACATCCCATAATACAAAAATGTTGAACACAACAAACCTCATACTGATGATATTGCTAAAATGAAAGTGAAACTGAAGGTGGCGCTAAAGAGAGTCGGGTTTGAATGCAGAAGTAGAACTTTTGGTCTGATGGTAAATATTTATTCCAGGTTATTAAACATAACATTTGTTCTTTCTGTTCAGCGTTTAGACACAAGCACAGAAACACAGACTGAATTTAATTGCAGGAGTTGGTGAATAAAGTGCCTCCAGTTCAGATACTGTCGATAATGCCATGGGTTGACTCTCGTCTCATCGTGCCATTACTTCTTCATATTCCCCCTGAACTTATAGAGGTAGAGAGGGAGAGAGAGGGAGAGAGAGAGGCAGAGAGTGTGTGTAATGGGCTGAATGGAGGTTCAAGGCTGCAGGAGTCCTCTAATGGGTTTATATTTACCTGCCTGCCTCCAGAAGCTGCTCACTTTGTTCCATTAGAAAAACAGGAAAAAACACTTTGTATAAGACCAAAACAACATGACTTGAGTTCTTCATCAAGAACAAGTTTGAATAACAAAAATGTACATTTTGCGACAAAGTTCTTTCTTCTTCTTCACATTTTTGACATTTTGAGAAAAATAACAAGGGAATATGAATACTTGTGGCAACTGGTCCTGGTATCTTTACAGAATAATATACCTGGGAACAAAGACAAAGCCTTAATATAGATATGCAGCCTTAATAAAAGGTCTTAGAGGTTCTTGGTGGATTCGACAGTGTTTGAAGCTTCCTGACCAAAGCTCCAGCAGGTTTTTGAATGCAGTATAAATGTTCTTTTGAAAATGGTGTGTTTGAATATTTCTGCATCCTGGGGTCCCTAAACAGTCTCTGAATTACATAAATTGGGTATCACTGCAAAGCTGAGACTCTGGTGGATCCAATGAGCCCAACTGGATTCATGTGTGATGATGTTAGTCCCCATAGGAGACATTTCACTGTAGTGAGTGACCTATTTTTTTAAACTTGACCTCACTGTATAAAATGACCTCTGGTGACCTCTAGGATAATCACAGCCTAATGAAACTTAACAGCCACAAACTAAAGACCTAGAGCATTCAGAGGATGGATGGATCAAACTAGAGACCTAGAGCATTCAGAGGATGGATGGCTTTACTTGCTAGATTGACAATAAGGGGGTTTCTGAGCCATTTAAACAACAGAAGTGCTCGCTATCTAATCGCAGAAAAAATGCAATTCTTGCAGAAATCTCCAAATGTCAAAAGTTTTTGATCTTAAATCACATCATGTCTTTTTCTAAGGTGTTCCTCAAGGTCTCGGTGTCGTAATGTGGTATTTGGAGGGATTATTGATCTTTTTTTTTTAATCAATTCTCAAGTTCTCAAATCTGTGTAACAAATTATATCAATCCAAAAATTGCTTCAACAACTTATGAGACATAATAGAGCCGTCATATAGTTATATCATCATTTTCTACGCTCTTTCATAATTAATTTTAAATTAATTAATTGATGTTTATTTCTTTATGACCAGAACAACTTGACACACAGAGCTGAGCTGCATCTCAAATTAATCTTCAGCTTTCAGATGGCGTACATCACTTCTATGTGACATCTACTGTTGACCTGCTATCTCCCCCTCAAAACCCCCTGTAGCCCCCTAAAAAAGACAGAAACGGGTCTCTTGTGGGTCTCAGAGGGTTAAAGAGAGGCTGTTTGTGGACATGGAGCTTTAAAAGAAGTTCATCCTCAACAACCTTTTCCACGGTGGTCCGTTAAACAAGTCAATCCCCCTCCGATTCCCCGTTCGTCACGCAGAGGGCTCGGACGATGGAAAGATGCTGCAGCAGGTGTGTAACTGTAGACTCTGACCCTCAGGTCTGAATCCCCTCTTCACTCCTCTGACAACATGGCGGTTTGGTGTTAATCTGGCCTGATGGCGTCAGCTGACATTTAACACTCGAGGCGGGGGAACGGAGATTTGCATGGTGCGTTTCTTTCCTTTGTGTCCTGGAGTCTCAGTCTAAGCCTGACGAGTTCCCTCTGTGGGTTGTTTATTTATTTGTGAAAATAGAATAATAAGATGAAACTATTATACATAATAAAAGTTATTTTAGAAAGACAGAAAGGGTGCGTTCCAATACCCGTACTACCATACTATTCAGTACGGCCCGGTCACATGAAAAGGTGATAAGTGACACAATAAAGCGCAAGGCCAAAGCGTGCAATAAGAACGCCGTTCTTGCTTTTGTTCTTGTGTGAATGTGCTGCGCTCTGAGTTAGTGATGTAGGATAAAAAGGGAAATAGACTGATTATGGTGGGTCTACGTTAGAGACGTTATCTTATAATATAATATCTCCTTTTTCGTTTGTTTTCCTACAAATGTCCAGCAACACGTGGCAATTTCCGCTCGTTACATGCATACGTTTTTTTTCAAAATAAACTTCTTCATAGGAAACTACTCAGTCAGGTTTAGGAAAAGACGGCGGTTTGGCTTTAAATAACTCAAATAAATAAATCAACGTTGACTTCTGGTTTCACACGAGACACAAACACCGGTCTCCTGGGTGAAAGTATTTTTTGACCCACTGATCCACCCCGACCTCCGACCTGCATGGCGTTCGCCGCTGTATATATATATTTCCTGGTTCACGATTAATTACACACAAATTGATTTTGTGGGATAAACATGAATTACAGAGCATTACTTTCCGTAGGTAAAGCTACGAACGGTGTAAGAGAACAACCTGAATATTCACGTCACTGACACGCTCTCCTCTGGTAGACAGGTGGGTCTATTACACGCTTTGGCGTGACGGCGGGTTGATTTAGTACGCCAGACAAATATTTAGTATGACCCAATAGATAGTATGTCAAATGCAGTTTGCCAGCCAGCATGTTTTCTGGCTATTCTGACCCACAATGCTTTGCACAGCGGAAGATACGTCACATCGACTGATCGCCGAGAATGCGCAGCCTGATGACAGCTCACTGGCCGACACCGTCTCACGGCAGTTCGTGAAATAGTCACGAAATTTAAATCTGTTTGATTGAATCCCTTTTTTTATCGTGACGCTCAGCACGACTTTCAACAATTTAGTGTGTTTTATTACGAATGTCCAGCAACACGAGATGCAGGTGTTAATTTCCGCTTCAGTCTTTTCAAAATAAAACTACTTAGTTAGGTTTAGGAAAAGATCGACTTGGTTGGGTTTAGGCAACAAAACTACTTAAGATAAGTTTAAGAATAGATTGACTTGGTTAGGTTTAGGCAACAAAACTACTTAGTTAGGTTTAGGAAAAGATCGTGGTTTGAGTTTAAATAACACCAGAAGTTACGTGACGAATAAATCAACTTTGATTTCTGGTTTCACACGGCGTTATGTATGAATTGATTTCGTGCTGAGTGTCTACGTACCGAATCAACAAATCAATACATTCAACTTTCTGACTATTTCACAAACTGCTGTGCGACTCGAGCTGTTTTCTTCACAACGAGCGCTGCAACATCAGAGCTGCTGATGTGCCGGTAAACTCTTGTTTTCCTTGAAAGTTCAGCTTTCTGAGTTGGGAGGTTTTCATTGGACAGTGATGATGGTGATGATGGTGACGATGATGATGGTGGTGACGATGATGATGGTGGTGTTGGTGTGAGTGGGTGGAAGAGGGGGGATGATATTTCATTGATTGTCCATTTTCATGCAGCCGTGTGTGTTGACAAGCATGAATGAGAGAATGATGGGGAGATTTCAGGTAACGACGTCATCATGTGTGTGTGTGTGTGTGTGTGTGTGTGTGTGTGTGTGTGTGTGTGTGTGTGTGTGTGCGCATGTGTTTGTGTCCTTGGCT
>CAKAOH010029208.1:9865-58738 GCA_916701665.1 Sebastiscus tertius | reverse complement strand
ATCCACAGCACATCTACACATCAGCACATGAGTTTAGTGTAGATAGTGACTGGCATGTAAAGCACCGCTGCCTGTGTGTGTGTGTGTGTGTGTGTGTGTGAGAGAGAAAGAGCGAGAGACGCCAGCTGTGCTGCATCCACAGCCTTCCTGGAACCCTTGCTGGGTTGTTAATGGTTGTTTAGAGGATGATTCATTGACACCTGAGGGGACTCTTATGGGACGAGACTCCTTATGGCTTTATTATCACGGTGATGAGACTACATGTGCATACACACACGTACACACACAAACACAAAATATGGCCTCAAGGGAACACCTACCCTTGAGAAGAAAAGTATTTATTGTGTTTTTGTTCTGTCTAAAGACCTTTTCAGAAAGTGTCCCTACAGTGTAGGTTTCATTTCTTTTGGTAATTAATTACATTTAAAAAATAAAATCCTACAAAACGCTATGTATTAAGTAGAAAAATCCAAACATAAAATAGATAAGATAAAACATATGCAATAATCTAGTAAAATCAGGTTTATATACACAATGCAAAACCAGAGAAAAGAAAACAGGATTCAGCATTCTGACATTATTATATAGTTATTCCACAGTTAGAGGCAAGACTTGCATTGCAGCTATTGTTTTTCTTTTTGATTTTTCTCATTAGTGGGACTTATAGGTACAGTGTGTAGGATTTGGTGTCATCTAGTGGTGTGGTTGCAGATTGCAACCAACTGAGTACCCCTCCGCTCACTCCTCCCGTTCCAAGACTGTAGCAACGTGAGCCGTCGACTGCAAAACCGTGGTAACGCCGTACGCCTCGCTCAGAGGTCATCCATACCATAGTAACACTACTTTAGGAGCAACGGAAGTCAGACGGTGGCTGGCGGTACCACGGTTTTGCATTCTGCGGCTCACTTTACCGCAGTTTCACTAGCATATCGGAGAACGTTACTTCAGGTAATGTAAAAGCGTGAAAGGCTCTCTCTAGAGCCAGTGTTTGGTTTGTCCGTTCTGGGCTACTGTAGAAACATGGCAGAGCACCATGGCGAACTCCATAAAGAGGACCCGCTCCCCATGTAGATATACAGTATATATCAAGATATATCATTCTAAGTTAACGAAAACACAACGATTCTTATTTTCAGGTGATTATACACCAAAGAAAACATAGCTATGAATAATACTGTATATTCCATTTCTGCTAATAGAGTCCCCGAAATGTTACACACTGTTCCTTTAATGTATGCGTGATTTAAGCATCGGAGCTCTTCCATGCATTGTATTGAAGGTGATCACAAGAATTTTAAGAGCTATTGTAAAACACACTAGAAGCCGGGGTAAAGAAAGAGAATAAACCAGGAGAAATATGAGCACTGATGTGGTTTGATCTCAGTTGAAACCCTGACAGTTGAATTTTGAACAACCAGAATTTAAATTTGACTGAGTTATGGAGGTAAAAAGAGGATTAATCATCTGAGTGGGCTGTGATAGAAGCATGAATAACTTTCTTGGTGTCCTAGAATAAAACAGTAGCTCTGAACTTTGCCATGCATCTGAGATGAAAGGAGTATGACTGAGCCACTTTTGTGATATGCTGATTGAAACGGTAAATGGACTTGCATTTATACAACGCTTTTCTAGTCTTTCGACCACTCTTTACACTACATATCAACATTCACCCATTCACACACACATTCATACGCTGATGGCACGGCCTTCAGGAGCAATTTGGGGTTAAGTGTCTTTTGCTCAAGGACACATCGACATATGACCGGAACAGCCGGGGATCGAACCACCAACCTTCCACCATCTGAGCCACAGCCGCCCCTTGCAAACAAGAATATGCAAAAATACTAAACTCAGAAAAAATGGTGCTACACGGCTCAAATAGAGCTCAACAGTGAGGTTCCAGAAGTGAATGAATCGCGGATATAATAATGTCGTAACCATCCAAGGTAGACTTACCACGAGCTACGAGATTGATAGATATGCTCCTCTAGAAGCCACATGTCCGTATGATACCAACCATGTTTTAAGAAAAACATGTTTTATTTGTGATGTCATGGAGAAGTACTACACTTCCCACAATCCTAAAGTTTAACAGCGACGTCTCTGATTAGTGGAGCTTGCTGTTACCATGGAAATGTGTACCGCACCCACAAATAGCTAGTGAGGGTACGTGCACGTGCGGGATCGTATACGTGCTGCTCCGTGGTCTGCTACTGGATTTCAAATCATGCCAACATGCCGGCTCATTTGGTTTCTCTGATATTGTGAAAATTGTTCAACGAAATTTGTTTCTGAAAACATTTGAGGCGAGAAATAAGGCACGCCGTTTCTGAATCTGTCTTCATGTTAGATCGATGTGGTTAGTTTAAGCGTTTTTCAGGAGTTTTCAGAGGCAGCGAGTTAACATTCACAATGGTTTATGGGATGAGTAGTTCCTTCACTCTTAAAATAATTATGCACACAGTCTTGTACGTTTGCCTGTTTTCCATTTCCCAATGTATCTTTTGCTCCGAATCAAATGTTTTGTGGTCACGATTCATCTCTAGGCTGGTTGGCTTGGTTCCATGCTTCAAACTCTTTATATAAGGAAGTAAATTAATGGGAAATTAACTCCCGGAACCGGAGCTGTTCACAAAGTGGGCGGCCACTCTTGAGCTCTACAGGAGCCAAGTGAATGTCAAAGAACTTCAGGATTACCATCACAACCAATAATTACATTTTCTGTCTTATCAATATTTCACTGAAGGGAAAAACCACATCCAGATGGATCATAGACAACAGCGATTCATATCTTTTCCAAACTAATCCTGTCCACAGAGGGCTTAAATTATGTTTTTGTTTTTATCTTTTTGCCTTAGGTTTGAGACATGAGCATTTACAAGTATCAGACGCACCGTCTTTGTCTAAGATCAGTGGAATAATGTGAATCCACAGGGGGCCTTTTCATTTTATTCAAATTTCTATTGGGAACAAACACACACAGATCAACACTGAAGGTTCTCCACTTCCTGGAAAAACATAGATTTTCATTAATTTTGTTGCACTAAGCCAAACCACCCCAGAAAAATGAAACGTTCATCCTCATGAGGGCCGACATAAAAAAATTCTATAAAAACATGTGGTCCTCATAAGTACAATTAAAAACGATACGCGCAGGTGTTTTGCTTGATGAATATCAAACATTTACATACATGAGAAGGCGTGTTCCCAGTTTACAGCAAATCACTTGGCTTGCAAATAATACAGCTGTGTGTGTGTGTGTGTGTGTGTGTGTGTGTGTGTGTGTTGCCAACACCAAGATGTTTTGAGACACCTGGGAATCCGACTGCAGGAGGCTGGGAAATCTAGAGGGAGATGAAGAACAGAGGGGAGGAGGAGGAGGAGGAGAGAGAGGAGCAGATGCAAGCAAAATAATCTACATCAGGAATGAGGCAGGGAGAGAGAGCGGAGGCAGGTGGGACAAAAAATTTATCTGAACGATGAGGGATGAGGAGATGGTGGAAGAGAAGGGTGAGTTAAAACAGGGAGAATGAGAGGAGAAGGAAAGCAGATGGGAAGAAAAACTGTGCGAAGAGGGGAGGAGGATGTCAGAAGTAGCAGATGGGAGGATAAATCGAGAGGAGGGAACGAGGGAAAGGAGGAGTGCTGACTCGCCTTATGAACTACTTCTCTCTTCTCATATGCTCCAGCTCCTCTTTCTCTCGGCTCGTCTAACTGCATCCAAAGTAGTAATCTGTATGCTTCATATACCACTGCGTCTCTTATCAGTAAGTGTGTGTGCGTGTGTGTGTGTGTGTGTGTGTGTGTGTGTGTGTGTGTGTGTGTGTGTGTGTGTGTGTGTGTGTGTGTGTGTGTAAAAACAGGGAAGAGCTCTCTAAAGATGCGTTCAGGGAAAACGTGACGCGAATTTTAGACACAAAATCGATGAAAAGATGAGAGTGGGCACGAAGAGGCGCGCTAAGCGAAGAAAATTGAGGCGATGACGAGACGATGTAAATGGAAAATGTTAAATTAAGAAATTAATATGAGCTAATCTCGGTGTTTTTTGAATCGGCTTTATAAACATTAAAGCTCTCGTTAATGATAAACGTTGATGATTTGAATCGCCAGTCAGGAAGCCCCCGAGTCGACTCACATTTGGTCAGTCGAATCTAAGCTTTACAGGTTAAAGGGGACATATCATGAAAAACTAAGTTTTTGAGTGCTTGTGCACATACATTTGGGTATCTGGAGTGCCTACCAATCAGACTGTATGTAAGAAGTGGACATAGTCACCATGACGTCACCCATTGGTTTGTGGACTGCCGTTTTGAAGCTGAGTTCGGCATTTTGGTTTTCGGCCATCGCCATCTTGGTTCTTTGCAACCAGAAGTGACACAAGAGGGTGGAGCTAAGTACAACCAAACACTGAACAAGAAATTTTTAGACGACCAAAACATTATAATTAACTTTCATGAACTGATAACACACTGTGAAAGGGTTAAAGTTGTAAGATGAAAATACGGACAACTCCCAGACTGGACAACGCCGTGGCAGCGACCTGTCAATCACAAGGTAGCCACGCCCTAAAGCATACCCTGCTTTATGGTCTACTTGACTCTAAATGGGACCATAATTTACTAAATGAACATCATGCGGTATTGAAGAAGACTTGAAACTAGCGATTGAGACCATAAACTCATGTTTACAATGTTTACTGAGGTAATAAATCAAGTGAGAAGTAAGGTCATTTTTTCAACCTGAAGAGTCGCCCCCTGCTGGCTATTAGACAGAATGCAGGTTTAAGGAACTTCTACATTGGCTTCACTTTTCAGACCCGGAGGTCGTCCACTGCTACTAACCCACAAACCGTGAAATAAGACGACCTAGTCAGTTTTTTGATCAGAAAATATGATTCAACAAGCCATTCAGATTTGTTTCCCCTTCCTATGTCACATGCAGTCTCAGAATATATTATAATATATAACTACCTTTGCAAAGGAGCAGCATATTTTTCTCACAAGCCAATCGAGGAGGGGGGCTTAAAGAGACAGGCGCTAAAACAGAGCATTTCAGACAGAGGGTGAATACAGGTATATTCAGACAGACAGTATGAGAAATATACAGTACATATATATATATATATATACACACAGTATATATATATATTTTGAACATTAAAGCATGTAAACATGTTCAAGTATGCACCTGAAAATGAGCATGATATGCCCCCTTTAAACATGAGACTCATGTAGACGAGTGACGTATGGTGTATTGAGGAAAAAACATCAATAATAAATAATGTTGAGTATTCACATGGTCGGTGTGTGTGTTGGTAGCTAGCTACAGCCGACGTCTGTTAAATCGAGTGAACACTGGCTGCACCTACAATCCACAAGTCAAATGCACACAAATAACATGAGCCAAAACTTTTCTACACGTTCTGTCTGGACCATTTTAATACATCACTGCTTGTTCAACATAACACACTTGGATCAGATTTGGGTTCACCCTGGAGGAAATGACTGTGACATAATCTCAGTCTCCATGCATTTATCTGTTTGTTGACTTGTTTTGTACTTTTTGTTGTTTTTGTACAAGTTCAGCTTCCCTCTAACAGGCATTTACATCCAGCTGAAATTAGAACAAAACTCTCGAGTCAACTGCCTGTCAATATTTCTCATGTTCTTTGAAATAATGAAGACCCTTTGGGAATTAGTTAATCCAACTTTCAATCAAAAGTTTCTTGCTATAAATAAGACAAAAGTTCTTGATGTTTTGTTTTTGTTGTTTGCACTGTTCTGCAGCGTGTGTGTGCGTGTGTGTGAGTGTGAGTGTGCGCGCGTTTGTGTGTGTGTGTTTGTGTGTGGTCCAAAGAGACAGCGAGTGAGAGATTGGTGTCAAATATAAAGACTTCATCTGACAGAGATAATGTCGCCCTGCTTCCCCTGCCTAACACACACACACACACACAACCTGACAGCCGAGAGTAACACATCTAAGTTCTTCTTTGGTCTGTCAAAACCAGAGAAAAACCCATCAAAGCGTGTGTGTGTGTGTGTGTGTGTATGTGTGTGTGTGTGTGTTTGATGTGTTATCTGTCCAACAGAGAGCGTGTCGTCTCTCTTCTACCTCCATCTTTCTCCTTGGAACTTTTTCTTTTTCCTCTCACAGTTTCAATGCACATATTTAACCGTCACTGTGACTGGGAATCAGTCTCTCAGGTTGTATGCAGACATTTCAAGGTGAAACAGTTTGCAAAGTGCAAATAGTAAATGGCTTTCATCTGAATAGTAAAAAACAACTTGCTTAGACTTCAGTTTTGCCTTACGAGGCTCAGCGTGACTGCGTGATGATGGAAAACGAGACCGCATTTTACTCTGTCTCCTTCACTGGGTCGCATAACCAGGAACTAATAGAAAATGATGGAGGCGGGCAGAGCTGCAACGATTAATCGATTAGTTGTCAACTACTAAATGAATCGCCAACTATTTTGATATTCGATTAATCGGTTTGAGTAATTTATTAAGAAAAAACAAGTCAAAATTCTCTGATTCCAGCTTCTTAAATGTGAATATTTTATGGTTTCTTTACTCCTCTGTGACAGTAAAACTGAATATCTTTGAGTTGTGAGCAAAACAAGACATTTGAGCACGTCATCTTGGGCTTTGGGAAACAGTGATCGACATTTTTCATAATTTTCTGACATTTTATAGACCAAACAACTAATTGAATAATCGAAAAATAATCGACAGATTAATCTGCAATGAAAATAATCGTTAGTTGCAGCCCTAGAGGCGGGGCTAGGATACAGTCCTTCCACCATCTTCATCTGTTTAACGGTTCTGAAAGTGGACGTGCATGTGTTTCTTTTTCACTACAGCTGTTTTGATGTGCAGTTTACAACATGTTTCAGCCATAAAATCTTGAAGTCACCTCGTTATGTTTGCATAGGAACATCATGAGCTGACGCCTCAGTGACCACAAAAACATTTATAACAACATGAAACACACCTGGCATGTATGCATCCCAACACACTTTAGAGAGAGAAAGAAAGAAAGAAAGACAGACAGACAGACAGACAGACAGACAGACTGTCAGCTGCAGTAGATGACGGAGGGGTAAACAGTGCACGCACTACATGGCATTAACTGTATCTGAAAAGTGTGTGCACGTGAGTGAAAAGAAACTACACACTACACTGTAGTATTTCTACTTTTACTTAAATAGAGATCTATTTTTCTTCCCTCTCTGTATGTTAAAAAGTGGTATCGAGCCATCCCTAGTGATGACTGTGGTGGCTGAAACGTTATTAAAGGACCATAAAAGAAAAACAGAAATGATGTCTGCTATTCTGTACAACTTGGCGCTACGAGTAGCTCTCGGCCACTTTCATTTTGACAAATTAGCTCTCGGAGGAAAAAAGGTTGGAGACCCCTGATATGGATCTATTTATGACACAGAGCTCTGTCAACCACTGATTAACTTCAAACAGACTTCAGGGATACATAATTAGTTGGAACACACTGACGCCAAAGACATTGTGACACCATGTTTTCTAATTAATTAGCAAGCAATGCAGAAGCATGTCAAATACGGCTTTACTTTGTATCTGTGCCTTTTGAAATGGTAAAGAATTCTACTCTGACTATAAAAAACATTTTCCCTTTTTTTCTTTCTCTGTTCGTCTATTATCTCTCCTCACCCCCCCTCGCTCTCCGAGTCTGAGAACCTCTAATAGTTGTTTGTTTGTTAGTTGACCTCTGGCGATTTGAATCATGCTGAGATGTGTGTGTGTGTGAGAGTATGTACTCCCTCAGCGTTTATCAGTCATTACTTACATACAGCCTTAAAGGCCTGTAATTAACTTCAGCTTTGATGCCCCCCCACCTGCTCATTTCCTGCACACACACACACAAACACACACATGTGCATTCAAACATACAGTACGTCTCTCTGTTGTTCTTCAATGAGACACTGTACACAAATAAATGCACGCTCAGAGATCCGCACACATTCTTCAACACTCAGTCATGCTGTGAGACTAATTGTGTTTTAGTGGAAACAGGAAAACACACTTCATATCTCTGAGACCAATCTCTGCCTTGGGCTGCATCTGTGTGTGTGTGTGTGTGTGTGTGTGTGTGTGTGTGTGTGTGTGTGTATACAAGTACAATGTTCTACAACTGTTTTTGTGACACTAACACAACTCACAGATCTCTCACTGATATCAAATCAATAAAAGAATGTGCAAAAGACATTCTGACACTGAGGCTGATGAGTGTCGGCCACAAGGCAAGCAGATGTAGCCATGACACTTATTCAATATCTAAAAAACATGATCTGCACAACATAGCCTCCGTCTTATCCCACACACACACACACACACCTCTCTATTTACCCCAAGCACATAGAAACAATAATGGAATTCAGTGGAGGCACAAACTCTTAAATTTATTATTGATTTCTATTGTTATAACTCTATCTTCCTGTGTGAGAGGGTGAATATGTTTTTTGAAATATTGAATAAATGTCAAGTCATAATGTTAAGGCTTGTAGCCGGCAGTCCTAAAACAGTGTGTGTGAGGTAGGACTGCCATTGCCCGTCATGAGTCAAGGTGCTAGCGTGGCTGAAAATGACTTGAAACAATGATAACGTCAGTTCAAACAATGGGCATCTCCAGAATGTGGGAGCTACTTTTATAAACCATATCACCATAACAAAGGGTATTATAGTAATAGTGGGAACTTCAGTCTAAACAGAATAGTCAATATTGGGAGTATGTGAATGATTTTTGCCTTCATATGATTAATATTCAAGATTTGAGACACAGATATATTAATGTCATAAAAATTACACATGCAAACCCAAGTACACATCCGCTGATTGAAACACATTCATCTATTTGCCTCACACTCTAGTTTTAAATGACTGGCAGTCTGTGAAGGGAGCAGCTGGAGGAATAAATTCAAATTACACTGAATAAACAATACTGCCCTGCTGTTACTTCAAGTAGCAGCAATTCTCCACATTTACACCCCTGCAGGACATTTGTTAGCTATTCTTTAGCCAGACAAAATGACTAAGCTTACATTTGCGTCATTGAGAGAGGAAACACACAGCAGCTATAGCGCCGCATATCAACCGTCTTCTACTGCTGTCCACACAGCAGCTGAGGGTGAAGCATCTTTGGTAAATAATTAATAACGTCATTATCAGCGGATAAAGTGGATGTTCTTCAGAGCTACATGAACTAAGCGCTGACTGGGGATGCTGTTTAATAAGTACAGAGACAGTGATGTAATGGAAACCCAGTGAAGGGATCTGTCTTAGTGTAGCTAAAATGGACCGTAAGGACCTTACAGCTCTGGATACTGTGCAGTGTGCCAAATGAGAGAAGCGTGTCGATTTGTGCTTGTTTTTTTATTTACCCAGCAGCACACAATCCGCTCCATCATAATGTATATGCACTAGCCCCTAACAAAACACATACACATGCAATAAATAAACATTATGAGTCATCCTCAGGCAACATACACAAAGCTAAAGTATGTCTGCGATTGAATCCTATACTGACAAAATGCAGTCCAGAAGGGCAACTATCGATTATTTTCATTACTTCTATTTAGATGATTAAGTGCTAAATTGTTGAGTCTCTGTCAAAAACTCAACAATTTAGACCAAAATCATATCTTATCTTAAACCCAGTTATATAATATGTAATATGAAATTTAGAAAAATAAGGGAATCCTCATGTTTGAGAAGCTGTCACCAGCAAATGTTTAGTGTATTTACTTGATAAATGACTAATTAACTGAAACTGTTTGAGAGCTAAGAAACACATAACTCAATCTCGGAACCCATCGGCTATCGGTCTGACGACAGATAAGCCTCTGAGGGCAAGGGGATATATTTCTGGGGGTGTAGCCAGTGGATATCCAGGCCAATACTTCCTTTTCCATGCGCTGTTCATTGTTTACAGTCCAATTAGCAACTTGAAGTTGAGATGCGAGACTGGAGTTGGAGTTGAGAGACGACGTGTACAACCAGATTGTACCGCCTCTTTTGCTCTCCACACGGACTATTTACCTGCATTCGATCAAAGCCTGCTCCAACGTGATTGGACAATACTACTCGGACTACAAACAGAAACCAGAAGGCTTCCGATACCAAAATCTTGTCACGTTGCTACTGATTTTACATGTGAATGCAGAATCTGTTTATAGAGATTACACATAACTATACATACATGCGTGCACACATCACATATACAGTACAAGTATATACACACACACATTCGCTCTCCTTATTACTGTACATCCGTCTTGCTGCTTTCTTACTGCAAGTCCTTCAGTATCCTCACCTTCACTCGGTCTCATCAAACGTCCATCATCTTAAATTACCTGTTTCTCTCATCATGTCTCTCAAAGTACAGATCAGGAAAACCCCTGAAAACAGACTGGCAGACGAAAAATTATATCTGAGAGTTTACGTCATCAGACATTGTGCTGATAGATCTTAACTTTTGAGCTCACATTTATCATTTTTCATTGATTACTGCACAGAATAACAGTGTAAGAAGTGAAAGGATGCTCCTTTCAAATGGAGTACACAGAGAAATTAAAGAGTGAGCAGTCACTGCTGAACTGATCATGCCCTTTAATACATTTTACCTTTATGTGGAAATCAAAACTAGACATGAGCTACATCTTTATATTCCCCCCTCTACATTAACTGCTCTCATTAATCATCTTCCATTTGCTACCGAGGCTCATATACATACTGTGTATAGCCCACAGTGATTTACCCTTCATTCACCTTGTAGTCTCTGCACCAGAAATCAGCACAGTAACTCTCCTTACCAGTCTCATTAAATTCACATGCATCTGTTTAGCTTGATGAAGTGGGTTTGGTTTGGCTACAGTAGAGAAGCAGCAGTGCTGCTATTAAGCATCCAGCTGGACAAATATCACAAGCAAATGAGATGAAACGGACGACGAATCATCACATCACAGCAGAAAAAGGCGACACTGTACATCTGTGCCAAATTCAGAGTGTCTATACTGAGAAGGAGTGGGTGATAAGGATTAACCCCTCTGTTCTGTTCTATTTAATCTTATATTAAATCACTATTGTGATTAGGACCGTCCTCGACCAAAGAAATTCTTAGTCGACTAACACTCATAGATAACACTCAAAAGATATTTTTGGGAGGTATATGGTTGAGGAAGAGTTGTGATAAGGGTTGCATTAAGGGTTGGTTTATATCTACTTTTTAACTCCGGATGGATATGTGGGTTGTAAATAAACTTGGGATGCTGTTCATATATTTAATTTGGGATGTAAATAAATCTGGGATAGTTTAAATATTATATTATATTATCATTCTATGATATATGAGTTATAGAAAAGAAGTGAGAAAGGGATAGGGAAATATAAGTTTTACTTCTACCTACTCCTTTTCAGACACTATTACTCTTGTTTTGTTTGTTATTATTTTGTATCTGTTTTTATTTAATTGTATGTTCGGAATAAAGTCTTTCATTCATTCATTCATGCATATTCTCTATATTGTAAGGGGTCCGTGGCTGAAAATGACTTATCTTATCGAAGTGTCACTTTTGCCTTCATGCCACCTCTTAAACCATGGAAGAGCAATGGCGCCATCTAGTGGTCAGTTGATGAAGTGATTTGCATCTGCCAATATATACCAATGTATACCAATATATACCAATGTATACCAATATATACAAGTGTATACCAATATATAACAATGTATGTTTACCAATGTATACCAATAATGTATACCAATGTATGTATACCAATGTATACCAATATATACCAATGTATTTATACCAATGTATACTAATGTATGTATACCAATATATACTAATGTATACCAATGTATACCAATATATGCCAATGTATACCAATGTATGTATACCAATGTATACCAATATATGTATACCGATGTATACCAATGTATACCAATGTATACCAATGTATACTAATGTATACCAATATATACCAATGTATTTATACCAATGTATACTAATGTATGTATACCAATATATACTAATGTATACCAATGTATACCAATATATGCCAATGTATACCAATGTATGTATACCAATGTATACCAATATATGTATACCAATGTATACCAATGTATACTAATGTATACCAATATATACCAATGTATGTATACCAATGTATACCAATATATACTAATGTATACCAATGTATACCAATATATACTAATGTATACCAATGTATACCAATATATACCAATATATACCAATGTAGCAAGCATATGAAGAACCATAACTTCATAAACGCCTTAATTGAACGCAAAACAAACTCACGCAGTCACCGTCACGCAAACCAAACTGTATATAAAGAGTATGATACACAAACTGTCAAAGAGGGAAAGCGAAATATCACATTTTAATCTACTTTATCTACTCTAGACATGAGCCAGGAACATGTCCTGATTCACCACACTGCCTTCAAACCACCTATGTTAACGTTAGTCTCTGAGAGGAGAGACTGTCTCACCGTGAGAAGCAGTGGTGGCAGACCTCTCTGGACAGTTTGTTGGACACACAGCTGGCCAGCGGCTCGGTGGAGTACAGCAGCTCTCCTCTCCGGATCCCGGCTGTGGCTCGCAGACCGTTACCTTTCCCCGGGCTGACGAACCGCTCCAGCTTCGGTGCCATATAGTCGGTTAGTTTTTCCCTCCACGTGAACCGAGCAGGAGCAGTGTTTACATCCGTAACGTAATAGATCCACGCCGTGCGTCATGGCGTCACAGACACGTCGTGAACACATTTGCCTTCCATGCAGGAACTTAAAGCTGCAGTAGGCAGTATATTTTTGGCATCATTTGGGGAAAAAATCCATAATAACCTTTCAGCATATTGTAATTCAAGTGTTCTGAGAGATAACTAGACTTCTGCACCTCATCATGGCTCTGTTTTCAGGCTTTAAAATGTTAGAAAAATGCATGTTCATAAAAACTGGACATGCAAAAGCAGCGTTCAGTTTTATTCACCAAATATCTGGAACAAGCTCCCAGAAACCTGCAGGACCAACTCCAGCTCTGAGTTCTTTTAAATCAAAGCTTAAAACTTTCCTGTTTGCTGCTGCCTTTTATTAAACCAGATAA
Organism: Sebastiscus tertius; assembly: GCA_916701665.1. Lineage (NCBI taxonomy): Eukaryota > Metazoa > Chordata > Actinopteri > Perciformes > Sebastidae > Sebastiscus > Sebastiscus tertius. The sequence goes on along the minus strand of CAKAOH010029208.1, from coordinate 45,589 downwards.
TGAACCATAAACTACAGCAGTAAAATGCAACATACGCATTAATGCACAGGTAACATTTATCCAAAAGCATAATACTTACTTACATACTTTTACTTAAGTTAGGTTCTGAGGACTTTTACTTGTACTGGAGTAATATCAGAGTGTGGTATTGCTACTTAAATGATCTGGATACTTCTTCCATCACTGAAGAAGGTACAATGGAAATGTCCTGTAATACAAACATCCTCTCTCATCTGATACAATCAATCATACTTCTTCTATGTTGTCTCTGGAAGTTTTTATTTTTAATCATATTTTTTTCATCAGTTAAAATGAGCAGTATTCTATTGAAGATGAAATATTTTCAAATAAGGAAATTATCACATATCAAGTGCAATCCACAATGGCCATGAATAAACTATTGTAATTAGTCTGAAGTAGGTAATTGGCATTATTAAAAGAAGACTGAACAGACAACATGGTTTACAGTTCAGTTGATAAATGTGTCAAACCTAAATGTATTAAAGCTCAGACTCATGAGGTGAGTTTATCTTCCAGCTAAATTAAACATGCATCCTGTGTCCGAGAAGACTTGTTCTACAATAGAGATACATGGAAATGTACTGCAGGAAAAATGATATAGAAGTGTGTTACAACAGCCCTTTAACTGTTTAGTCTATTCATTATGTTCCACATGTTGCTCTGAATGAGTAAATTGGCTGTACTGTACATAAGAGGGGATTTTTCTCTGAAGATCAAACCCTGAAAGTGGTCACACAAAATCAACTGGGCTACTGTTTGTAAGGCATGAGTCTATTCTGCTAAATTATGTCATCCCAATTCAATTTTGCTACTTTGACCAAGACAATCACGTTCATAGTGTGACTTACCGACAGCCTACTTTAACTCGTCTGTACATTTTAAAGCTCTGCACACTAAAAAAGTTTTCACATCTGCTTCAAAATGTCTAAATTACCTTCTGACTGTATGGACAATAACAGCGGCCAGTATTATTGCAGGACGGACAAAATGGAGACTCACAAACAACTTTTTTCAATGGCTTTAACAGGAGACATAAAAGGGAAGAAGTGTTTTTTTAACAACAACAAAATAAAAACCTTATGTCCCTATTACAATCTGTAAGAACAAAGTGAAAGAATAATTCATCAAACAATTCATAAAACGCCTTGCTTCAGGCGAATATCAGTGGTACACAGTACTGATTCATACACAAAAAACATGACTTTTCATTCATTCATTTCTGAATGTTCTGTTAAAAACCAACTGCGTAAAACAAATGAGAATATATCCAATGATTACCGATGGAAGAAATGTGAACTCTTAGAAATCTGTGTGTGAAGAAGATGAGAAGATGAGAAGGACTCAGTTTGAAATCCTCTTCAGGAACCGATAAGAGAAAATTGATGAAAATAAATAACCCTGATGATGGTATTCAGAAGAGTTCGATTATAAAATAAGAAATTCTCTGTCAAAGCCTCCTTAAGAACAATGGTGATATAAGAGATGAAAACTCTGATGTGTGATGACAATAATCAAGCGAAGAAAACAAAAAACAAATGCAAAAGATCTTCTTTTTTTTTTCTTAACCGGCTACACTTGACATCCCTCGTATTATAAATAATTAATATCATCTAGAAGATTAAATAAGAGGTTTTCTGAGCGATGGTCATCTGAACCAGCCAGACGACATGTGCAAATAAAAACAAGAATCAATCTACCACTCCATACGTCCCGGGAAAACCTCACTTCTCAAACTAATTTTCAGGTTCTTGTGAGTGACACACCATGAGAGAAAGACAACACGGTTTTATCTTGAACTGTTATAAATGTATAAGTAAGACACTTGAATCTCTGACATCCTGACAATTAAGACCTTTGTGAGATACATGGTTTTTCTAGGGCAGTTTTCATGGCTACTACTACACATGAAAGTAAAGATAACTAACACAGAACACCAAACATCGCAATATGTTAAAATGACACGTAAAGAGTATGGATGCCTGACTAGGCAAAAAGTGAGATTAAGCAGTAAAATTACCCAAATCAAATTGGCTTTAAAATGCTCAGAAATAAGCACTGGTGTGAGAATAAAGGATTGGTTTCATTGGCAAGTGTAAGCCTTTTTTCCTGTCTCAGTTCTCCATCCAGAAATCAAACCAGGACTCAGCAGATGATGAACACATTAGACACATGTTAACAGAAATGTCAAATGTTAACTAGATGAGGAGGCCAAGTGGCGGAAAAAATCATTCTGAATTATTTTGGAAAAAACAAATAGTAAACATTGACAATCACACACTGAGGGTGATGCCCATAACCCCCAATAACAGCAATCACACAGGCAGACAGAGCTTCAAATGATCCCATCGACATCAAGGCCGGTACTGACAGAGTACACTGAGTAATTATTTGTTTCCTACATTAATTGTACAATTCTCATTTATATGTTTTACAGAAATATTCCATACGTAGCCAGACCCGCTTAAGAGTTGAGTGATTTATGTTCAAGTTATCTGTGCATAACTGATGTTCACTGGCATGAACCTTTCACACTGAACCTGAAAACAGTTTGTGGATATTTTTAGATTCTGATCAAATCATGTAAAGCCTGCGTTTAGTCCAGGACCAACACCACAATTCCTGTAGAAATATTGCAATATCTTTAAAAAAAAAAAAAAAAAAATCATACCAGTCTTATGTGCAACATGTCAAAACATTCTTCTGACAATATTTACAGAGGTGCATTGTGTTCCTGTACATGTTGCATATGCTACACAAAGCTAAATCTACAGTAGCTCATTGAAACCCATAAAAGGGTAGCTTGGACTTTTAGTCCCCAGTGGCAGCCATGTCAGCTCACTGCAAAAAAGTTGTAGAGAAAAAGGGCAGCGACATGTCAAATGTGAATAATACATAAATGCCCCACAGGTGACACAAAGTTTAACATTAAACTCCAAACATTCATTCAAAAGTTGATTAAGACATAATGATTTCATTCCAAGTAGTAGACCACAGAATGGTTTGTTCATTTTAAAATTTCATTTGTGATTTTAAAAAAGTCAACAATAAAAGCAACACTAGTGGTTGCAGCAGTTTGTAAAATGCCCATTGGGCCACTTCTCCTTTGTGCACTCAGTGTGTGTGTGTGTGTGTGTGTGTGTGTGTGTGTAGAGAGAGCATCTCTGTGCCCCCCCAGTTAACAAACTATACATTGTACATACATTTCCACATCTCTGTGGGCTGCAGCTGTTATTACTTTGTTCTTATTCTTAACTGAGGGAGTTGAGTATCAGAGAAGTCAGTGAAAGTTTGTATCCAGTCGTGGTGGATTTATCTACCAGTGACTTTTTGAAGCTTAAGTATCACTGGCTGACAGTGAATGTGTGCGGAGACAGCGCTAAGCTGGTTCAATAGGACACTTGAGTCACATTATAAATGTCTAAACCTAGCTTGAGAATTTATAAACTATTCAATCTGGAGAGGATTGAGAGGGGCGCAGGTCAGTTCTTCTTCTGTTATGCCGTCTCCATTCTCCAGTTATCCTCTTTCTCTCTCTGCTCTACTTTCCCTTTCAAGCTCCTGTTGTAAAGGGACGTCTGACCTATGACTTGTAGGCTCAATGAACCCTGGGATTGTATTCAAAGAGCATTAAAAATGCAACAGAGCAGGTTTATAAATGCCAGCCGTATCTGATAGAATCGTTAAGCCAATTAGGCAGCATAATAGCCACTTGCTCAACATAGCGGAAGGGACTGCAGCAGCTGCCTGGCGCCATTACCTCAGGAATATTGTCCCAGGAAGTAGCAGGGCCTGCCGGAGCCTTCAGTGATAAACAGTACGGCCAGCGGCTCCACAATGTGTTTACAGGCTGCTTGCTGCTATGACCCGGGGGAAAACCAGTGTTGGATGTGAGTTATCCCACTCTGTATCTGGCCAATGTAGAAGTCCGCATTCCTGGTGAAGTCCTGACAGACTGAGGAGTGTGAATCGCCCAGGGCACAGTAAAGGGCGGTGCCACCCACACTGATCACCACGGTAACCAGACAAAGCAGGAAGAGAAGCAGGCAGGAGTCTCCACCGCCGACATCTACAGAGAGAGAGAGAGACGGAGGGAGAGAGATAGTTGGAGGGAAGTTACAGAGCGGTGGATTAATAATAAATATGAGCGAATTCATCTACTATCTTTGACAATGTTGACGCAATGGATTTGTACATTTGGTATAAGTGGTTACCTAGCTTTAAATTTAACGTTACAAACAAGCTCACTTTTGGTGAGGCAATTCAAAAAATCCATGTTTATGGAGAGAGATTCCAATCTCTGACCCGTAGGCAATAAATACACAAACACACCCTGCTCATAGCCGTCATCAGGGACTTTGAAGCGGACGCGTCTTTTGGCAGAGAGGTTGTCAGGTTGAGGCTCCGAGCTGGCAGACACACTCACGTTGTCCACATAAACGTGTCGCTTCTTCAATATAGAAACCAGGCCAGAGGCAGGAGACATCTGACGAGCAGAAAAAAAAAACAAAAAAAAACAAAGAGATATTAGGAAGCAAAGACATTTATATCATCATAACATGAATTCTATTTATACCAAAACACAGTTTGATCTCTCTGTTCAGACACTGACAACCTCACCAGCCATGTCCACCAGGTGTCAGTACATCTCACTGACACCTGGCAGCAGCAGTATTCAACTTTAAATCTCACTATCGATGATCCCTGCAACAGATTTACAGTCATTTACCTTCATAAAGTACCAAGCACTAATTCCCTATGAGAAAAGTTATGGACATTAGACCTCCAGTGATCATCCCAGGATCAACGCAAAAGTGCTAAAAATACATTAAACGACTGCAAATGAACTTTGCCCAAGTGGTATCAAGGCCAGGCAGAGTACCTGTCATATTGTGCAATACTTCTGCTTAACATTACATAATGTAGTCATAGTGCAGTCATCCACCTGCTGCCTGACAGAACTTGTGAGATGATTCCCTTATTCCCTCTCAGTAATGTGAAAGTAAACAACTGAATGACTGATCACAGATTAGTAGTAACTTCCATATTGGTGACTAAACTTTGTAGTTCATGAACCTTTAAATGGGAAGCAGATTTGAGAATTTCTTTGTGCTATGAGTCCAATATTGTTAAAAACGCACCTATTAAGTCTGTAATGAAATAAACACCTCACCTCACCTGTGTGTCTCCCTGTTCCTGTCTTTTACAGAGATTTAACTCTGAAAATGAGTCAGTAACCAGCACTTGAGCGTAAAGCCAACCAATGAAACAATCAATGTTGAATAAATCCAAAATTGCAGTTTTCTTTTTTCAACACGCCGCACACAAATATGAAACCAAACTGAGTTATCCATTAGGGTTGGGCTTCATCATCAATCACTGAGCCCCCCCCCCACTGAGTTGTCACTTTTTTTTTTCCCAAAATCAAGTTCGAACTTCGAACGATTCCAAAGTAAAAGAGAATTTGTTCAAAATATTTCAAACCCAAACCCAGCCAACCCTAGTATCCATCCATTCATTCTGAAATATATTAGAATAACAACACAGTAATCCTGCTAGATGCTGAAATCGCAGGTGCATGACACGAGGCATGGCATTTTCAGTTCCCCTACTTTTCTCTCAAAGTCTAATACTCTCAGTATAGAAGATTTGAATGTCCACATATCTGCAAAACAAATCTATAGTCGGAGGTAGCACAGTAATGGCTACGTAATACCATTAGAGCTACTCAACAGGGCACTGCACAGTCCATTATAAAGGGCCTCGATGGGCAGACACAGACAGACAGAAACCTTCAAATGGTTGACAAATCGCCTATTCCTTTAAATGTGTTTGCGGCTCTGCCAGTGTGGTTTTGTCCAGATCAATAGTTATTATTTTAGACTCTTAGGCTTAGAGGAAGACAAAATGTGACCAATCGTACCAGGTTATATGTATACTACAAGTAACCCTAACGCTGCATACACACACCAGCATTCAAGCAAATTCATCAACAAATGCCCATATATATCCAACAAATTAAATGTAACATCATTTACTAAACATGAAAAGTCTGACAAGGATACTCTCCGTTACTCATCCACAGGAAAGCACGAGAACGTACACACCTCCTGTATAGTGATGAGTTTAGCCATGTCATCCAGTGTGGCAGCTCCTCTGATGATGTCAATTTGCTCTACTTCGTATTCCTCCTCTTCCTCCTCTTCTTCTTCTTCTTCTTCCCCCTCCTCTTCATCCTGCTCCTGCTGCTTCATGTGAGCCTCTTGAGGAAGATGGGCCTCCTAGTGCAGTGATAATAAAATGCAGTTATAACTTACATATCAATATACAGTTGGGGAGACAGTAATCCATTTTGTCGCTCTACTCTCTATTGGACTACGTTAACACAATTTTGATTGAAGCCATTATAACTTATGTGTGTTAGTGAAAGCTGTTAAGTGAAAGCGGAGGTTGTTTCCAGGAAATAGTAATCTGGAATGGAGGAAGTGATTCATTTTGTATTTCCAGCAATAGCAACAATGTTTTGTTAAGAAAAATAGAGGAACTGAGTAGTTAGCATGAGCTGTAGTAATCAACAGGAGAAAACAAATATGACACTGGTCCTGGCAAGTCATTTCAGGAGAATAGAGTGTAAAATGACTACCAAAACAAACAAACTAGGAACTCACAGATAACATAAATGACAGACTTATATATAAATTGTATTTCTCAATATTTACTTTGATTTACAGATTGTGATACTGTATGTACCTGGGTCTGCTCATGTAGCTTCTCCTCAGCTAGGGCTTCCTGGTGCAGCTGTTGTACCTCCACCTCTGCCCCACTGCCCAGAGTCTCCACTGAGAGAGCTTTCTGACATAGAGAAGAGTCTCTTTCCTTCTGCCTCTCCTCCTCTTCTTCCTCCTCTCCCTCATCCTCCATCTCCAAAGCCTTGGCCGCCTCCTCCACGTCCCTCTTCTCTTCGTCCCTTTTTGCCTCCTTTTCCTGTGCGGGACCTAAATCTCCTCCCTGCTGCTCTGCGGGCTTGGACTGATCCATTTCTCCAGCTGTAGGGGGGTGTAGCCCATTTCCTATGACTGAAGTGGTGTATTCTACCCCTCCTTCTGCCTCTCCTCCCTCTCTTTCGCTGCCTTGCTTGTCAGTCAGCGGATCTCCATGGAAACAGTCCCTCCCCTCTACTTCCCTGTCTGGGTCTTCCCTGTCCTGTTCTGAGACCTCAGGGGAATTGAGCCCATCAGTGAATTTAATGGAGGGTGTGACTGGATGACTGGAGTCTTGGGCTCTCTGCTCCATCCCTTCGTCTACCTGATGGACTGGATGAAAAAAACAGAAAAAGGTTTTAAGCATTAAATAAAGAGAGTTGGATGCTCTTGGTGGAGTTTGCTAAAAGTGAAGCCATTAATCCATGTGGGCCTTACTTTCCTAGTTCATGTCACTAGAATCATAATAAATGGTCCACAGTGACAGTGATTTCATTACTATATGCAGGGAGAATTGCTCTCAAATACAAACCCAAGGTGCTCAACAGACATAAACCTCTTAAAATACATCTTTTCAACACAGTTACATTCACAGTGTACACTGCAGTGGAAGCTGCTTGCAACTCACTTTCCATGTATCCATTGCCTGAAACTTGTGGATGTAGCAGTATTTTATTTCTTAAAATATGAACTACCAACTGGAACAAAGATGTACCAATCTCTGCTGTGTATAAAATGTTTTTGCAAGATCCCTTGTTTTCCATTTGGTATCACAAACTTCAACATGAACAGTAAACCATAGCTGGGAGTCCACAAATGCTACATGTGCCAAAAACAAATAACAGACAGTATATGGGATGTCCATAGTGGAAGCCAGCAAAGTAAACAAGACGAGTCTGAGCAACACAAAAGTTTCAAATAAACCCATAACGTGAAATTTCATGTGATAATGGAGTATACAGAAGTGTGTAAAGGCAGTTTGAGTGCTATTGTGTTGACAGAACATGTTTAGTGTGTGAGTATTGGAGAGCAGCACCACCAGTGAACAACAGCTACATTAAACAGGTTCCTTGATCTAATAAAAAAATCCTTATCCTTTGCAGTCTATCACATTGCTGTGTGTGTGTGTGTGTGTGTGTGTGTGTGTGTGTGTGTGTGTGTGTGTGTGTGTGTGTGTGTGTGTGTGTGTGTGTGTGTAACTTAAATGTATTTTTTCACTGCCTGGTCAGGCAAGTGGGTCAGAAAACTTCTTGCCCAAAGTAAATTTTTACTTGCCCTTATATAAGTTGTTTTATATATTAGCAGTTGTCAAATAACAACAAAGACTGAAGTTCAGTAAAGTAATCTGGAGTTTCGCTCAGATCCTCAAAGACGTCCCACTAAATTTCTGTTCCCAGGATATTTGAAATGCTCGCTTGCACTTCAGCTCATGAACTTTGTCTTTACCCGCCATTATTTTCTCGCGAGTGCCTGATCGGTACTGCGCATATGCAACTCTTATCAGAGATGAGAAGGAATCAAGACGGCTCACACCTTTGCTACTTCCATCATAAGCTCCGTGAGTTGCTAGATTTACTAGCCCGACGTGGCATTTTACTTGCCCCGGGCAAACGGGAAATCCTTATTGTTGAGCCCTGATGTGTGAGTGTGTGTGTGGAAGTAAAACTAATCATCATCACTATGTCCTGTCTTTCTCCTCAACAGTGAGGTATAGCAAAGCTACTGAGCGCATGCAATTCACACATTCACACAGTACAGTGTGAAGAGAAACTATTCCAAACTTTGCCCTAATGTCGGATTAATATAACATTTCACTGAGTGAGACCATATAAAATGTCCCAAAATTCTCTTAAACAAGAGCTTTCTGCAGCATACCAGTGGTTTTGCATCCCTTAGCCTAATTACTACAAATCACATATGACTTACATTATAACTTACGACCACATAACGACCACTTTACGAAGCATTTCATGAGATAAGCATGAAAGTTCAGGTCTGCTTGCTAACTTTTTCCAAAACTTTCAACTGAATCAGGAGATGCAGCTGAAGACTCATTCTCTCTTCAGTTGAAAGCTTTGGAAAAAGCTAGTAAGTACACTTTGAGTTAGCCCATTCCTACCCTGACATGACATTAATACACTCACTCACCTGAGGTACATGAAGGCAGTGCACCAACTTCTTCAAATGTAGGCCTCAGATGATCCAGAGATGCACACTGTACACACAAACACACAAATAAATATACAGAATGCATGTACATACACTACACAGTTTAGTAATGCTACACATCATTTAAAATGTAACCCCTGGGTACATGCACACTAAACTTAACAGAGGTGTTCACCATGGACACTTAATAGATATTTTACATGCAACATCAGAGTCATTTTCAAATGCAAAATACATTCATTCTGTCTTCATCTCAAATTCATGTACATTCTCTCTGTGATACAAACAGAAACACACAAAAAATGATGAATGTCTTACCTCAGCATCTCTAGATCCTGGTCTATGAACAGAAGAAAGAGAGAGAGACAGAGTGAGATAGTTTGAGCACTGAAGGTCTGTTCTTGGTTTCAGTAAATGAAGACGTGAGAAATGGGCGACCCCTCTCTACTCCACCTATCTAATATTAGCTCGAACACATTTCCCTGGCTATTACAACGTGTGCTTGTGTGTGTGTGTGTGTGTATGTGTGTGTGCGTGCAGGAGCTAAGAGAAGTGAAACCTTAGCAGTGTGATGGCTCAAATGTCTGAAAGTGCAGCAGCAGCAGCAAAGGGCCATATGTTTAAACTATCACTGCAGTGCTCACCACACACAAAGATATACATGCTCATAGTCACACACACACACACACACACACACACACACACACACACACACACACACACACACACACACACACACACACACACACACACACACACACACACCACCTGTCTGGGTGCATACAGCATATGCAGGTGAGTTTACGGTGTGAGAGGGTGTGTGTCTGGCAACTACACTTCGGACTTCCTATTAAATATTGAAAAATGCCAAGGTGGACTTGACTAATTTGTTACACTTGCATGAGCATAGCCCACAACAGACACACGTCACACACTCCTCACCAAACAACACACTCACACACACAAACATACTCTTTATTACAGAAGCATAATAAAAGATATTAATATGCAAATTTGCAGTCAACCGATTATTGTGCTGTGAAATCAACATTTTCAGGAATATTGCAACAACTTGCAAATATGCCACCACACATGTTGTAGGTAACATTACCACAATGTATATTTAAAGAAACAGTCTGACATGTGGGTAAATATGTTTGTATTCAATTTTAACTCTCCATTTGATCTCTGTTCATCCCTTACAGGCATTTAGGTTACGTTATCAGCTCTAAATTAGTTTTTCACTGTATGAGAAAATGGACATGTGCCGTGAGAACGTGTGAGAGGTGTCAATTGTGTGATTCACACGTTCAATGAGTGAGAGTTGACAACCCAGTTGCATGCACCGGTGCATGTAGAACTGAGAATTGTGTGCCCAGCTAAAATTTTACATGCAAATGCGTGTGGTATTTTGAGCCCTGAAAGAGTAAACACAAACACACACACATGCATGCATGCAGACTGACCGACTGTGCGTCTGGCAGATGTTTTTAAGAGTGTCCAGATGTTGGGTTGCCAGGTCGGAGGAAGAACTTCTACACTGACTCTCTGAGAGAGATGGAGAGACACAGGGAGTTAAAAGCATTGTTACTATGAGGAAGCCTCTAAGAGCTGAGCTGTAAGCAATAATGCAATCTAGCTCCATAATCCTGAATGTTTCCTTATGTAATATAAATTATATGATCACTGAAACTACATTAAATATACATCATTGGGATCCACTGGGTGAGACACAGAGGCTGCAGTAATAGCAGGCTTCTGTAGTTTTATGCTTGATAGCCGTGCATGTAGGCACATATAATGACAAGGATGATATTCAGTAACATGTAAAGCCCATGAGCAGCTGTTATACAGTACTATACTTATTCAATTTACAAGTGTAGTCTGTATAAAATTCTTGTACATACTGCTACTACTGTCATATTTTATTCTTTGCATGTGAATATCACTGATTCCTTAATATAAGACTCCTACTTCTATAGCTTCTCGAGAGTCTTTTAGAGACTTCAAAATGTAAACCCTGCCGTAAAGACGGGATTCAGAAAAAAATACATTTGTATCATAATGAATAAGTATTTTGTTTAGGGCTGTCAAAGTTAACGTGATAATATCGTGTGCGATTTTTAGGTTGTAGCGGGTTCAGTTTTAAAACTATAGTGAAGATATTGACATCATTGGTACCAACCATGTCATACTAGCTTGTCGTGAAGGAGGATAAATAACGCTCCAAACTTGTGGGTACCCACGAGTCTCCCCTTTACAGACATACCCACGATAATCACATGCAGTTTGGGGCAAGTCATAGTCAAGTCAGCACACTGACACACTGACAGCTGTTGTTGCTGGTTGGGTTTGAGTTTGCCATGTTATGATTTGAGCATATTTTTTATGCTAGATGCAGTACCTGTGAGGGCTTCTGGACAATATTTGTCATTGTTTTGTGTTGGTAATTGATTTCCAATAATAAATATATACATACCTTTGCATAATGCAGCATATTTGCCCACTCCAATGTTGATAAGAGCATTAAATACTTGACAAATCTCACTTTAAGGTACATTTTTAACATATAAAAATGTGTGATTAATTTGCGATTAATCTCAATTAATCATGGACAATCATGTGATTAATCGTCATAAAATATTTTAATCGATTGACAGCCCTAATTTTGTTACATGGATAAAAATATACACTAGGTTTGTGTATATCTGCATGTCATGCATGTGTGCTGTGTGTAAATGTGTGTTACCCCACTGTTCTTGTAGTGCATTCAGGTTGTCCAATACTCTCTGGTGATAGAGTCTCTCTAGTTGGATGCACCATAACGCCTTCTGGTCTGATAAAGTCTGGTTAAGAAACACATAAATACACACACACACAGCCCAACATGCCCTACAGGGAATACAGGGAACTGTTTGCTTTAAAAAAAAAACAACAACAAATGCATCAACTCTAAAACTCTTATTTCTGCATTACAGCTGAGAGGGAGAAAAGAAAGTGAGGCTGACAAAATAGAGGGACAAAGAGAGACGTAGGCAGGAGGAGAGGGGGAAATAGAGTCGGGCCAAAAGAGATAGAGGGAGAAAGCGCTCCAGGATGCAGTCTCTCATGTTTATGGATATGAGCAGCCAGAACACAATCCTTCTTTGACATGGCTAAATGCTTTCTCTCTCTCCCTCTCTCTCTCTAACTAACTAACCCTCTATACATGCATGACATAGCTAAGCTTCCCTTCTCTTTGACTCTTTTATTTCTTCCCTCCCACTGTGTCTCTTTCCTCTCATTAAACCTGTCAAAATGTCCAACTCTTTCTCATGCTCGCTCTCCTGCCTTTCTTCCTCCTTTTCACCTACTCTGTTTTATGCTTTGCGTTTATTGACTGTAAGTGTTTGAGTGTATTTGTATAAGAGTGTGTCTTTCTGTTGAGTGTGTCTGCAAAGTATTTAGGTTGTGTGTATGCACTGTACAGTGACAATCGACATTTCAAAACAGGAACAAAGAACCTTTTGATTTGCAAACAGCTCAAACGTTCAGCTGATTAGCATCATATAGTTTCAACACAGGGGATGTCCAATCCCGTGAATGGCTTTGTTTAGGAGTGTAGATAATCATCATTTTACTCGGAAATTACCTGCAGTCTTCCCTCAGCTGACAAGCATATTGTTTTGGCAACATACTGTAGTTTTCTTTACTGTCACGTTTTAATCAGAGTATCTATCTTCCCTCTGTGTATGCATCTACTTTCTCTCTGCCGCTCTATTTTGTGAGCCTCTGGGCATTTTGTATAAGCCAGCTCAGCTACTGGTGCTTTTCCTCTCTGTGTTTCACCTCCTGTAATTACCCCTCTTCATGTTCTCCTTATCTATTATCTATTATACATCTGTCTCTTTCATGCTTTCTCGTCTCTCTCTGTTCAGTGTTTTCTATTACCAACTTCTCTTTTCACAAGTTCCTTTTCACTCTTTTCTCCTCCGTCTATTCTACTGTATCTCTTGCTCTCTTTTTTTATCCAAACTGTCTGTAAAGTCAGAGAGGCATCAGGTAATCCACTGAAACTTTAGCGCAAATCACTCCAGATCCTCAAACACTAAATCTAGTGTGTGAAATAATGTAGATTAGAAAGCATAGACAAGTAGTAGTTAAAAAAAACAGCAAGGTTAACGCAAGTGTATGACACGCATAGCAAAAGTTAAAATGCACAGACACGCACACAAACTTAATGATAAGGATACAGTCTTCGTGAAGGACAAAGGCCTCGGCAATCTGCAGAGAGAGAGAGAGAGAGAGAGAGAGAGAGAGAGAGAGAGAGAGAGAGAGAGAGAGAGAAAGACAATAAAACTTTTAATAAAGTGCATGCTTTTATTACACCAGTTATGTCACAGAAACTATCAGCTATGGACTGGCTCAATAGGTTTAAACTAGACTGAATCTATTCCTCATGTACAGTGGTTCTTGAACATGACACAAGATCAGTCATAGAACAATTTGATCTGACAAAGTACAAGAAAACAGGTAGAAAAAATGCAAATACAGGACATAGAAACACCACACGACACAGAGCTGTAACTGTTCTGCTACTGCTGCAATGACTTCTTTAATCATTAACTATGACAAACACAAACATAATGTAAAACACAATAAAACAGTTAAGCATTTAAGCAAGTCCTTAGCATTTAGGAGAGACAGAGTGAAAATGAGAGTGAAAAGCAAGACACATAGCAAGACAGAAAAACGAGAGACCGTGGTAGACACTCTACCTCTCTTCAGCAAGTGTCGCTTTCATGCTGCTCAGCTGATCTCAGAACAAGAGAAGTGAGTGTGTGTGTGTGAGAGAGAGAGAGAGAGAGAAAGAGAGAGAGAGCGAGAGGAGGAGGAAAGGAGGGCATACAAGACTCTTGTATTTCTAATGAAGTGAGGGGCGGTGACGACTGAATGACCTTTATAGGTAACTGTACTGCCACGATTCAGAAACAGAAAGTCTGAATTTGTCCTTTTTATCCGTTACAGTTCCACATCAGTTCCACCACTGATAAAGCTCACATTATCCATCAAAAGTACAGTCAAATATGACAACCAACACTGCAAAAATGGTAAAAAAAAAATATAATATACACTCACTTCTAGATATATTTTCCCCTACCTTTCAATATGAATGAGAATATATGTGATGTTGGCACATTACTAAAGGTGGGAATCACCAGAGGCCCCACAATACAATATTATCACGACACTTAAGTCACGATACAATCCTATTTCCATTTTAAACATTTTGCAATATGCACTTGAGTATTGTGATAATATATATTGCAATATATAGGAATTTATTACTTTTTTCAACTGCAAATTATGCAGCTTGCTAACATCTGTTTTATCTAATGAGATACAGTTTTCACTCTGTTCATCTCAGAGTTTTCAGTCACATATCTTGAGGTCAGAGGTCAAGGGACCCCTTTGAAAATGGCCATGCCAGTTTTTCCTCGCCAAAATTTAGCCTAACTTCAGAGCGTTATTTAGCGTTCTTGCCAAGTGATGCCTTAGGTTTTCTCGTTTCATGATACCAGTATCTTCCCTCTAGCTTTAAGACTGAGCCTGTTACAACCTCTGAAAATACAGAATAGCGGCAGATTGTTAAGAGGTTAATAGTTTATATAATAATCTATATGTGACATCCATGTATCAATACAATATTGCCATATATCGCAATACAATGCTGTATTGACTCCCCCCCACCTCTACACATTATATTTGTGAACTAAATCACTTTTGCAATTCAAAATTGATTTAATTTTTGTCATAACATGTTCTCAATGAAGTCTGAACAATTTGTCCATTCTCTGGCCCTCCACACTGATGCTGGCTTTCTCTGTTGGTTCTCAACTCCAATGATTCATATTTATGTTAATTGTGTTGGCTTCGAAACCTCTAGGTATTTGTGAACCCTGCTTTCCTCTCCCTCTTTTCTAATATCTTAATAAGCTTATCATACTGTTTTATTAGCGGCTACCACTGTACATGTTAAGTTACCGTATGAATCATAAATTCATCCAAGACATATCTAACAGAGGTCTGAATCTAAAAATAGTAACGCTTACATTCAATTCCACTTTTAAACTGGATGTTATAGTAATAATTATCTTTAGGCGAGCATATAGTTAGCCTATCATATTCACTTGTCAGTGCAGTGATTTTGGTTCCGGCAGGAACCTTTACTATTCAGTCCGAAAGGACCAAGCAAATAGAGCTTTAAATGTGTTTTTCAAACACAAAAAAAACATTATTTTGTCACATTTAGGGCATCTAGATGACCTTTCATCTTTATCGCTTTACAATCAAGTGAGTCATGTCACGTCCCGCTGTAAACAGAACAACAGCGTGCACGAATATGTTCATCATCAGGGTTGATGTGTAAGGTGGAACCCAGAAATATGGTATGCACTGCAGTACAAAAGTAAATCATAAAAGATTATTGATCTATATCTATATATATATATCTATATATATATCTATATATATATAGATATATATATACACACACACACACACACACACACACACACTTCACTCCCATGATACTGTATTTTATGAATACGTAGTTTGGCACTGATAGACTAAAGTTTATTTTTATTTTTTCAGTTTTATCTTAAATGCACTGAAGCCAGAACAGTAATTTGAAAAGTGTTTCAAACAGCTGTTCTGTATTTTGAAACAGTCAGAATTCAAAATTCAGTAAATAGTGAAGATGTCTGTTTCATTATCTTATATTCATGTAATAAATATCCAAATGTCAATTCGATGGTAATCTGCATGAGAAATAAGGAAAAAGAAAAACAAAATCGGTTATAATAATTATCTACTTATAGTGTTCAATTCGACCCAGACAGACATGATCACTATAAATGGTTTCCACTGTAATGCTTTAGCTCAGTGGGTTAAATTAGACCTGTTGTAGATCTGTGTACTTGTTTTCTATAATCACCGTAAAGGCTCACTGACTAGGGGAGTCGGTAAGTAGTAGTTTTTACACACAAGGAGGTTTGTACAATGATGCCTGTTTTCTCATAAAGATGCGTGTCCATACACATGTACGCCTATATGCACACACACACATCTGCACAAAGCTTTGGATTAATAACAAGAGGTTGTGTTTTGCATCTTGCTTAAAGCACTGTTTACTGATTTTGTGCCTTTGATTCAAGGTAGAAACCTTTTTCAGCCCCCTGCCAACGGCATGATTCAGCAGTTAAGACCTTATTCTTTGACTCGTGAGTTTTCCACAACACACCTCTTTATGGTGAAATCATTAGCTACAGTATTTTATCAAAACGTTTGTGAATGATTTAACATGTTTATGTGTCGTGAATGTGATATTTGACCCTCATACTCCCACTACCCCCACCTTCTCCCTCTCCCTCTCCCTCACACACACCTGTTTGCCTGGAAGAAATCATTGCTCAGGTGTGCCTGGTGGAAACACTTGTAAATCAAACTGACAGAAATACTCACACACCCCATAACATACATGTCCTGTCATGCAAGTGTGTGTGTGAGAGAGAAACGAGAATAGACAGACTGAGTGTTTGTTTTTTTTATGTAGTGTGTGTGTGTGGCTTATGTGTGTACATGTTTGTGTATAGATGTTGAAGACACCCATGCCTTAGGGTACAAAGTGCCATTTCGATTATAGGCTTGAGTGGATAACAGTAATTTAATAACTAGTGTGAGAGTAGAGACTAAAATGACAGAAAGGCAGCAAGAAAAAAACTTAAAGAAACCATTAAAGAGTAGAGTGTCTGTTCAGGTGAGTGACTGACAGAATTAATCATAGTATCTGACATACTATCCCAGAAAATAAGACAAACAGGTTACCTGGTGCAGGTACTGTGGAAGGTGAGTGTCATCTCCTCTTTGTGCCAAATCCTCCAGAGACTCCAGCAGGGCAGGGCTTGGAAGAGGCCCTGTGGCGGAGGTGGAGACTGAGAAACAAGTGTCCACTGGAGTGGAGGTAATGTGTTCCACGTTTGAGGTTATAGGTCCTGTGGTGGTACTGGATTCTGTACCGGTGGTCGTAGGCCCTGTGGTGAAGGTAAGGGGTCCTGCTGTTCCGCCCACAGGGGTGGAAGCAATGGAAGTGTTGAGCCCCGTGGTGCAAGACGTTACTGTTAATGTCTCTGTAGCTGAGGTGATAGGTCCTGCATGTGAGCTAGCCAACCTTGTGGCGCATGTGGGCCCATGGTTGAAGACGGGCTCTGTGGATGAGGTAAGACGTTCTGTAGTGAAGTCAGTATTTTTTGCTATCCTGTCTGTAGCTCCTGTGATACATGTAGGCCGAGGTGGGCTGCTAGGCCTGGTGTCGGGAGCTATAGTTAGTGTCGTAGAATCTATAGACTCCGTGGTGAAGGTGGGTCCCAGTGTAATGGACCCTGTGGTGGAGGCCACTGATTCAGTGTCATGAGAGTCCACTTTGACATCACTCTGGCTCAGTTCCACTTGACTGATGGGATATGCAGTTTCTGGACCAACCACTGGAATGACAGGGGATGTCGGCTCTGGACTGGTCCCAGGGCTGAAAGGATATGGAGTCTCCAACAGACTGCCTGCAGAGGGAAAGAAAGACAGCAGCAAACAGAGAGAGATGAGAGAAAGAATAACTGTAGACACCGTAATGCTGACTCCCAAACAGATCAGCTGTCTAAAACTCCTGAGGACACAGGTGAATAACGGACTGTTACAATACAATACTGACAATTAGATTTGAGACAACATTCAGAAGATTAAGTCAGCCCCCTATTCACTAAATTAGTAATATACAACTTGTTTAAGTAGGAATAAGGGCTGTCAAAGTTAACCTTAACGCAACTTGCAATTTTTAGCTTGTAGCCTAAGGAATCCATTGATACCAACCATGTCATACTAGCTCGTCGCGAAGGAGGCTAAATAACGCTCCAAATAAGCGCTAAATTTTGGTGAGGAAAAACTGGCATGGCCATTTTGAAAGGGGTCCCTTGACCTCTGACCTCAAGAAATGTAAATGAAAATGGGTTCTCTGGGTACCCACGAGCCTCCCCTTTACAGACATGCCCACTTTATGATAATCACATGCAGTTTGGGGCAAGTCATAGTCAAGTCAGTACACTGACACACAGACAGCTGTTGTTGCCTGTTGGGCTTGAGTTTACCATGTTATGATTTGAGTATATTTTGTATGCTAAATGCATTACCTGTGAGGGTTTCTGGACAATATTTGTCATTGTTTTGTGTTGTTAATTGATTTCCAAGTAATAAATATATACATACATTTGCATAAAGCAGCATATTTGTCCACTCCCATGTTGATAAGAGTATTAAACACTTGTCAAATCTCCCTTTAAGGTACATTTGACACAGATAAAAAAAATATGTGATTAATTTGCGATTAATCGCGATTAACTATGGACAATCATGCAAATCGATTTATAGCCCTCATTCAAATCCAAAGAAAAACAGATGGGTTGCTTCAGATTTTAGAAAGATGTTTGAAATGATTTTACAGCTATAAGCTAATACCTGTCTTTTGATGGACGAGAGCTCTAGAAACCACAGAGAGCAACTGAGTCAGTTACTCCTTCTTAAAACACCCACTGTGCAAGTATATTAATACTCTTTGTAAGTGACTGGAGATGTTAACAGCCAATACATTATCAAATCAAATCAATCTTTGTTTTATTATCCAAAAAAGCAAATTCGTTGGTCAACATTGGCATGACCTGATGAAAAGTGAAATATACAACATATCTCCCCCCCGATCTCACACACACACACACACACACACACACACACACACACACACACACACACACACACACACACACACACACACACACACACACACACACACACACGGTTATGTAAGTTAGGTTTGGTTCATTGCTGACTGCCATCAGGCCTCAAGGCACAAACCCACTAAACATAAAGATGTAACTATGGGAACGGTGTTAAGCTTAATCATTTTCATAATAGCTCATACACTGTTGGTCCCAAATGTGACACCAACACTGGAGCGGCCCAGAGCACGGCCGAATGCTTACCAACAGAGCGGCTTTTAATTTTCTGTGTGTGAGCAAACGAAGACGTGTGAAAATGTGAGTTATAAGCTGATTTTGTTTGACAAACACTGTTACAGATTACCATGTCTGGAGTTTACTGATCTACTATCTACTCCTTTTTTTCTCCTCTGGTGCTTTTATCTTACTCTTCATCCATCTAACAATCTCAGAGTGTTTTCAGGCAACTCCACAGCACTACAGAGCATTTTAGCCTCTTTCAGCTCATTGCTTTGGTTTTACCATCTGCAAAATGTATTGTGTTGTGGTGTTGTACTGCCCCCAAATGCCCAACAAAAGTATTATTTAGCAAAAACTAAGTAGCATGATTTTAAACAAAAGTGTATGTCCATGTGTGTATATAATATGACTTTCTCTTTCATGTGTGTATGTTTCCTACCGGTTTCTGAATAGGAGGAGTCAGTCATGGGAGTGTCAGGAGACTGACAGCGAATTAGACCGCTTGATTCCTCTGATTCCTCCTCCTCTTCATCTTCCTTCATCACCTCATCAATGTCTTCTTCCTCCTCCTCCATGTCCTTCCCATTGTTGTTGACAGAGGCTTTTTGGATGAGCCCTCCTGCCTCTTCATTTTGTGAAGGAGAGAGACTTTGAGACTGTGCGAGCGCGTTTGTCTCGTTGAGATTTCGAGTTTGGCCAGTGAGAGCTTCGGGGCTTGGAAGGTTATCACAGAGGTCAGCCCCGCCCACCTGAACTTGTGACATTACTCTGCCCTCCCTCTCAAGCTGACCTAGAGATAAAATAAAGGATCAGTTGAAATTCCAGTAACATCAATAAACTGAGAAAATCAAAGAATAATTGAATTCCTATGAATATCATTCAGTTGACTTTGACTCTGTACTTAAAGGTCAACTGCAACTTGAGACAAAGCAACCATAGCACAGAAAAAAACAGCCCCCAGCCTTCCTCATTCTCATCAGCTTTTAGTTGAGGTTATGTTACTTTCAATCCAATTAGTATTTATATTGTGGTTTGAGGTTGCTGTACTTAAATATCTTGAGTTTATATTTTGGGTTATGCTTAAGTAAAATTTAAACTCTCACCACCATGATCCATCGGACAACGTTTGAGCTTTCAGCATGAAGGTCGGCGCCGCTTATTAGACAAGCCCTTCTTGAAGCCTGCAGATAAGGAAAATGAGACAGAAGACAGGCGCATGTCAATGACAGAAAGTATGAGTGAGGGAGATAAAATCAGACTCCACTCAGAGGTAACAGAAGGAGAGAGAGAAGGAGAGAGCGACTCAAAACAAGTTTAGCATCATTCCTGAGTTGTCAAACAAACCTTGGAAGAGATGTAAAAAAAGCCTTCAGAGTGTAACAGTCCTACCAACACCTTGTACCGCAGTACAATACTACAAACAAATCTGTATTGATGTACACTGTGATTTGACATTATAGGGATTTCAGAACACTTTCGCTGACTCTTAAGATACAAACCTGACGATGCATAATATAGATATGTATATACAGTATATACATAATAAACAACAAACCTAATAACTGAAAACTCTGTAAAAGTCCTTAACCTGTAAGATATCACTGACTGGCTAAACACTGTACAGTGTGGCTGAACAAGATTACATTTGTTAATATTGGTTTTCCTCCCTATCTAAAGCAAAATAGTGTCCCACAACTTATCTGTCAATAACAATATTAGTCAGCTCAGCATCTACTTGCTCACAAGAATAAAGCTCAAAGTGTCAAATTGTTAGGATTTAGGTTTCACAGACGGCTTGTTATAAAAAGAAATTAAGTATTTCAATGAGAATAGCTTTTGAAATACCACGAAACATTAATTGCAGAGAGCAAGACAGAGAAAAAGGGAGAGAGAGAGAGACACTAAGACATTTACAAGTTGGCTAGGGTGCTGTTAATTTATTGTAAAAGGATTTATGATATGGGAAGATCAGCAACAGTGACAATTTACAATGTGAACCCAGAATACAGAAGACAAGGTGAAATGCCACAGGGAGACAAGTGGCAAAGTTATGCATGACATAAGGCCTATACATTGATGCAATAAATCATATTGTCCACCCCTATTTACATACATGAGCCAGACAGAATACTATAGTATAAACCACAGCAGTGCAATCAAAAACAACAACACTACGGCCTCCAAAATGACATGCTTCTCTGACACAGTGAAAAGTATAAGCCTTTAAAAGATGTGATTTATTGCAGGGCGTTGCAGTAGATTGTGAAACTGGTAAATCAGTGTACCTTGCAAATCAACATTGTGCAATAGCGCACTTTTTAATTTTACTGCCTTACTTTATGTTCACGGTTGACTCAGCAATAAATTCAACACAAAAACTGACAGATGCAAAAAACTCTGTCAACTCTGTAGTTTTGTCACTGTTGCTCTTTACAACCAACCTCTGGACATTACCTTAACTACAGTAGGGCTGCAACTAACGATTATTTTCATTATCAATTAATCAGTAGATTATTTTCCTGACTAATCAATTAGTTGTCTGGTCTATAAAATGTTAGAAAATGGTGAAAAATCTCAATCAGTGTTTTCCAAATTCCAAGATGACGTCCTCAAATATGTTTTTTTGTCCACAACTCAAAGATTTTCAGTTTACTGTCATAGAGGAGTAAAGAAACCAGAAAATATTCACTTTATTTTCTTGAAAAATTACTCAAACCGATTAATCAATTATCACAATATTTGACGACTAATTTAATAGTTGACAACTAATCAATTAATCGATTAACTGTTGCAGCTCTAAAACACATGCAGTCTGCGTTCAAGTCTGTGAGATAACAATTAACGGCACGCAATGGTGTATTTCACTGTTTTCTAATTAAATAATCTAAAAACAAATCTATAATACCTCCCTATGTAAAGTGCCTCCCACAAACACACACAAATGACTCCTTTTAAGACATTGCATTGACTTTGCCCCCTATCCCTGGCTACAATATGCATGACCGTATCCTTCGACAACACTCATTTTAACATACAGCAACTGGCTTACCAATGTTGGTGATATTTTGACTCCAAGCCCTCCACAAACACACACATCCAGGCTAATGAAAGCCTATCTCAGAGGAATATGGCTGTCCTGGTTTCCCGCAGCACTAAGCTAATTGCTTTTTCTGTAACCCTGTATTTACCCTGTGTAAGACTCAGACTCAAACATTTAGACAGAAAAATGAAAGCCAGGACAAACACACCTACCACAACTTTGATTCCTTATGTCCACATTCTTATTCAAACTCTTACGGACAATATAATGCTAACACATACGAGTGTCACAGAAGTATCTTGGGAGATGAGACAGTGAACAAATCAGCACTGAAGACGGCTGTCTCTAAAGGGAGGAGAGAACCTATGGGATGACATAGCCATCTTGCCTTTAGGTTGCATCATCAGCTCTATATATTGTAACATGAGACAACACGTTCTGGATACGTGCTTTATCAATATATGGGTGTTTCTGCAACTGCAGGCATTTTTAAGTACCAGCAATGAAATTTGGGATTTATGTTAAAATTGGTCCCACATTTCTGAGTCCTTACCACAACACTGAACAAATACTATAGTAAAAGTTTTATTCAACACCAAACAGGGAATGGTATGTAATGTTGTGTACCTGTTTATATGTATTACATACTCTGATGGTTAAAAGTAAAATTCACAGAGGTTGATTTGTTTTAATTTGGGAGAGTGAAAAGCGACCCTAGTTGCAGAAACACCCATATACAGTATAGTATCAAAAATGGGAAGCTAAGTCTGCTTCCTAAATATTAAAATGGCTTTAAGGTACATATAGAAATGAGTATTGTATGTGAGGCTGTCTTGGAGTCTTCTTACTCCGGGCTCTGAATGTCCCTCCGGAGGATAAAACCAGTCCCAGACCATGACAAACAACTGTGACATTAAGGCTTACGCAACAACGACCTTCAGTTAACACACACACGCAGGTGTTACCGTACCTGTCATACATATTTATTATGCTTTGTGGTTGTTGTTTTTTTATGTTTACAGTATCCTTTAATGCCCCTCTCCCACAGAGCCATCTGTCCATACAACCATCCATCCTCCTCTCTTTATGTCTGCACCCTACTCCCCAGGGGACCATGAATAATGAAAGACAGAAGAAGGGACAAACTGAGTGGGGAATTCAGCCAAAAGGACAAAGACAAAAGGTGGAGGAAACAGACCCTGTACTGTCAGAGGCCACTGCAAAGACTGGAGACAGACTGCAGAGCTGCAGACAGACAGGAGCACGGCTTAAAAACAACATGACATGAACTGACACTGATTGTCAGGTTATGTTTAGATATATTAGACGTTTTATAAATGAGCTAAACTCACTAAATAATATAGCAAATGAGACGTCAAATATTTGCAGTAAAATGCAACTAGTCATTCAAAGAGGGGGGGCGTTGATGTTGACTATAGTCACCAGTTTAGGCCAGCAAGTATCTACAGTAAGGTTTGCTATAACTTGGCTAACCGGTTATAAATGTAACTTAGTAACTGGTAACTGGTAACTAACTGGTAACTAACTGGTAACTGGTAGCTAACTGATAACTGGTGGTAACTGGTAATAACTGGTAATAACTGGTAGCTAACTGTAACTAACTGGTAACTAACTGGTAGCTAACTGGTAGCTAACTGGTAACTAACTGGTAACTGGTAACTAATGGGTAACTGGTAACTGGTAACTAACTGGTAACTACCTGGTAACTACCTGGTAGCTAACTGGTAACTGGTGGTAACTGGTAACTAACGGTTAACTAACTGTAACTGGTAACTAACTGGTAACTGGTGGTAACTGGTAACTAACGGGTAACTGGTAAGTAACTGGTAACTAACTGGTAATTGGTAGCTAACTGGTAACTAACTGGTAACTGGTAACTGGTAACTAAGTGGTAACTGGTAACTAACTGGTAACTGGTAACTAACTGGTAACTGGTAATAACGGGTAACTAAGTGGTAACTAAGTGGTAACTGGTAATAACGGGTAACTAAGTGGTAACTGGTAATAACGGGTAACTAAGTGGTAACTGGTAACTAAGCGGTAACTGGTAATAACGGGTAACTAAGTGGTAACTAAGTGGTAACTGGTAATAACGGGTAACTAAGTGGTAACTGGTAATAACGGGTAACTAAGTGGTAACTGGTAACTAAGCGGTAACTGGTAATAACGGGTAACTAAGTGGTAACTGGTAACTAAGTGGTAACTGGTAACTAAGCGGTAACTGGTAATAACGGTAACTAAGTGGTAACTGGTAACTAAGTGGTAACTGGTAACTAAGTGGTAACTGGTAACTAAGTGGTAACTGGTAATAACTGGTAACTGGTAACTAAGTGGTAACTGGTAACTAACTGCTAACTGGTAATAACTGGTAACTGATAACTAACTGGTTAGTAGTTAACTAACAGGTTTGATTTAAAGCTTGCATGTAACGTTAACAGTAAATAGCTGTGGTATTAACGCTAGCTTGGTCGCTGTCGTTACGGTTGAAGCGCTGTGCTGATGTAACGTTACTCTTCTTGACAGGCTTGTAACGTCAGTGATTCATCTGACTGCAACAAACGGTTGAGTAGCTGGAGCTAATGCTAACGACTGTCCGTTAATAACTGCCTCTAGCTGAACAGCGAGCTAACGCTACGGAGGCACTAGCTAACTAACGTGAGCTAACGTTAGCTGAGTGATAGCAGACACATCTGGCCAGCGGAGAAAACCTCTCACATATACCGCTTACACAATATATGCTGCCTCTCAAACCCTTAGCTAGACCTTCTACAGCTTCTGCGACACAAAGCAGTGGACCGGTACTCACGGCTGAACAGGGAGGCTGGATGACAGGAGACCGAGCATCAGACTGCTTCTCTGGGGATGTTGTTGTAGTGACTGTAGGTGTTACCGACAGACATCCAGGGGGTCGTTGCTATCGCTGCTGTCATCAGGCCTGTACTGAGAGCTGCTGGTGGGCGGAGGGTGAGCTGTCGCCATCTGCTGTTTATACATCGTCACTACACGTCAGGAACATTTACTGCAAACCATTTAAAGGTCCCATATCATGCTCATTTTCAGGTTCATACTTGTACTTTATGTTTCTACGAGAACATGTTCACATGCTGTAATGTTAAAAAAAAGATTATTTTCCTCATACTGTCAGCCTGAATATACCTGTATTCACCCTCTGTCTGAAACGCTCCGTTTTAGCTCCGTTTCGATACCTTCACAGTATTTATATAGGCTTTTATTATATATTTTATAACATATGCTTTATAATAAAAAAAACATGAAAATCTCACTTTTTTATAATATGGGACCTTTAAAACATATTTGACCGTGATTAACGACTCAAAACTCAAAAATTCTAAATTGACTAAAACTATTAAATTGTTTTTATTCATCTTTTCCTTTCCTTACATTTTATTTGTTGTATAATTTTATAATTCACTAACTAGAGAGCACGAATTAATAAAGATTGTCTCCTAGAGGTTTAGGGGGGGCTCTGTAAACTTTTGAAATAAAGTATTAAAGGGGACATATTATGCTCATTTTCAGGTTCATACTTTATTTTGTGTTTCTACTAGAACATGTTTACATGCTTTAATGTTAAATAATAATAATAAAAAACCTTTATTTTCCTCATACTGTCAGCCTGAATATGCCTGTATTTACCCTCTGTCTGAAACGCTCCGTTTTTAGCACATTTTGATGGAATTGCAACAGAATTGCTTGGGTCCATGTGTACTTCCTGTCAGCTGATATCATTCACATACACTGCAACCAGGAATAAACTGGGACACATTTAGAATGTTTACGTTTAAAATTGTGTCAAGTGTCTAAATATTGTAATTTTGTGACATTACGAATGGGCAGAAATCCTGACAGCTTGTTTCAAATGCAGAGTTTCTGAATACGGGCTGTGTGTATTTCCCTCTGGATTGAGCGTTGCGATACTTTCACAGTATTTATGTAGGACTTAAGCCTTCTTTATAACAAAAAAAAACATGAAAATCTCACTTTTTTTTAATAATATGGGACCTTTAAAGCTTCAGTCAGCAGAATATTTTTGGCATCATTGGGCAAAAAATCCTTAATAATCTTTCAGCATATTGTGATTCAAGTGCTCTGAGAGAAAACTAGACTTTGCACCTCCTCACGGCTCTGTTTTCAGGCTTTACAAAATCTAGGGAGACTTTGGCCAATCACAGGTCATTTCAGAGAGAGAGAGAGCGTTCCGATTGGCTGTGCTCCGGCTGGTGGGCGGTGCTTGGTATTTCTTCAACTGATCTCAACATGGCTCACAAACTTTCTCATTTTACAGCTAAACAGTACACTACAAGATGTTTCTGAAAACATTTGAGGCGAGAAATAGGCATTACAGTAACAGAATATTGATTCATATTTGATCAGCGCTGCCTAGTTTGACCATTTGATCAGCGTTTGCGAGTGATTGACAGCTGCTCAGAGACGGCAAGGCTCCAGCTCTTGCAGATGCCCGTCTCATGCATTACTGTCAGGATATAGTGACCATTTTATAAAAATAACTTTCAATCTTATTTGCTCCATTTCTACCCACTGCAGCTTTAATCCAGTGTTCTCTAAAATGACCTATTTTCACTTTATGGTGTTGGTAAAGCCAACTGTTTACAGTGCTTTGGGGACAGTTGGATGAATTGAGATACAAAAAGCTTCACAAAATACTATGTGGAGAGTGGACTCCTCCAAGTAACCTTTCTCCAAAACCCTGTATTAATTGAAAAAAGGCAGACAATCAGATCTACCACATGGTCTTTACAGTAAAATAATTTATTCGAGAACCTATATTTTTGTTCAGATGTATTATTGCTTTGCACGTATGACATGAAGACAGATAAATCAAGCTTTCATGACCTATTATAAGGGGACACCGTTCCAAAGATAGAAATATTTCAAAAGCATATGACCAACCTAATACATCACCATGTTTTCACTGTATGCAATCAGGGAAGAAAAGTAGGCCATTACACCCAGACTCATCAAAATTAAGAGCATCGATGGTGCAAGCACTTACTAAAACTGAAATCAATTTCTCCTCACACTACATATCAAAATTCTGATTTAATGATTTCTTTAAAAATCATATTATATTACACACACACAGCTTACACAATCCATAAGACATACAAGACATTTAAACCTTATGCACGCACAATGGATGTACAAAAATATACAAAGACTTACAGTGAAAAAAATCCTTCTTCCTGCACTGCTACGCTCAGTTTGGAAAATTATGCAATACAAGCTACATGGACGATTGTGTTGTGACACTGCGGTCACAGTATACTGCATCAGCAAAACTGCAGTTGTATCAATAATTTGAGTATATGCACATTTCTGAATTATAATATATTTTGCATGACCTAGTGCATCTATGAGGCATTTTTATTCAGTCCCTTTGGACATGCTGCTGTTGTCTTCATGCAGGGATTTTTCTTTTACAGAATGAAACTAAATCATAAGACCTTTATTCTACAACACATTTTTGAATTTTCTTTACTGCAAAAACCCATCTTTTCTCCTCAAAAAGAACCATTTCTACTTCTGAGATTTTGTCTTAAATATCAACTCATGGGAATCCCAGTTCAGGACAATGGAGAGGCTCATTTGAAGTCATTCCTCTTTTGACCTAAAGTACAGTAAGTCACAAACATTTCAGTCACTCAAGTTATTCTGCTGCGTCCATTCCATGAACATTTAAGTTATTATTACTATTATGTGTGTTTCTGTATGTACGTATGCATCTTCGTACGTATGTGTCCCACTGTTTTACTACATCAAACATTATATTACTCTTATTACATTATTATACATGTGTTTTTGTTTACTTTTGCATTTCATTTCTATAAAACTATACACATGACCTGTATGTCTATAATTTAGCCCCAACCCTGCCTCTGTGTGTTCTCCAGAATCTCTTCATAAAGCCAGCTCTGTTTGAACTCCTGACTCTTGTCCATCAGCTGGAACAGTCGAAGATACTCCTCTGGAAATACATGGCCTGTTAGTATGTCATCCGGGATGCCCAACTCCGATAACAGCTTACTCCCACTGTCTGGAGACCACAGACTAGAAAGAAAAACAACGGAGAGGGAGAATAAGCAAGAGGAGAATAAGATCAGAAGATCTGGACTGGAACAGCCTATAATACTACTACAGTATGGATGGACTTAGTGGAAGACTTGCAGACATAGTGTAATGTGTTGACTACAGGCCTGACTCAATAGCTGTGTGTGTGTTGCTTACTTGAGCCTGTCAATGAGCTTGACCTTCTTCTTTGCCAGACACTGTTTGATCATCATCAGCAGCGTTGAAGCATTAGAAGGCGTGAGGCCTGCGGAGAACAGATCAGCCCGCGGACGCAGACGCACCAGGCACAGGTTGTCGTTGGGAAGCTGAGGGGAGACGGAGGCAGAGGACGAGAGGAGACATTTTATTAATTAGACAAATTCATCAATCAACTTTACATTGCTGTTATTGAGTCTGCTCTCTTCCTTACCCTGCTCTTAGGGATGGGTGCTCTCGATTTTGAAGACTTCACAAATGACTCCCAGGGCTCCTGCACAGACAGAGATGAGGAGGTTGACAACTAGAAGAGTCTTTCAATCAGATTTACCCTCTTTATGTTGAAAATGTGTGCAAATACGGAAGCTTTAATAGCACGATCCCGGCATTAGCTTCAAGGAAATATAAAAAAAGAGAAACTCTGGCTGTTTCCGAAATCATTCACTACTCACTATATAGTGCACTACAGTATATAGTCACTATATAGTGGACTATACAGTCAGATCACCATTTTGTAGTGCTTTCCGAATGTATATTGAGAATTATTATACCCTATATAATGGACTCAAAGTATCCCACAATGCATCAAGAAAGGCAGTGGACAACGATAGTCACTAACCGAGCACTATATACCATCATGCTTTGCACTGAAGGAAAAATGGCAGGCGCGATTGAGACAAATCCATGAGTTGTGGCGCGAAAATAATATGATTAATGTGAGAAGAGCAGCGCATTACAAAGCAAACAGCCACAAAGTACTTTGTATTTATTAATTTGGGAAAATAGGCTTATTGCCCCCACTTTGACAATGGCCGTTCTTACCTTTCACAAACACATATGCGATGTTGATCTGGCATGTTTTAATTGTACGACAGCAATGACGTAATTAACGGCGCAGAGAAAATTACCTGAGTAGTGTCTGAAAGTGTTTTTTAATTTTGCCAATGTTCTCATTATATCATCCTCTACATAGAACTCCCTGGATAGTGAGTAGGGACTGGGAGTAGTGAATGAGTGAATGATTTCAGACACAGCCTCTAACATGCTTTTAACTTAACTTAAAAATACTTTTTTGTTTTTTTTCTGTAAACAACTGCAACAATGTCAGCCTTACTGGTTTTTCACACATTTGCATAATCACTAGGGCTGTCAATCGATTCAAATATTTAATCAGGATTAATCACATGATTGTCAATAGTAATCGCAATTAATTGCAAATTAATCACACATTTTTCATCTGTTCAAAATGTACCTTAAAGGGAGATTTGTCAAGTATTTAATACCCGTATCAACATGGGAGTGGGCAAATATGCTTGCTTTATGCAAATGTATGTACAGTATATATTAATTATTGGAAATCAATGAACAACACAGAACAATGAATGCATTTAGCATAAAAGATATGCTCAAATCATGCAAATAATGTCTGTAAAGGGGAGACTCGTGGGTACCCATAGAACCCATTTTCATTCACATATCTTGAGGTCAGTGGTCAAGAGACTCTTTTGAAAATTGCCATGACAGTTTTTCCTCATCAAAATTTAGCACACGTTTGGCGCGTTATTTAGCCTCATTCACGTCAATCTAGCATGACGTGGTTGGTATCAATGGATTCCTTTTGTTTTTCTAGTTTCATATGATGCCAGTGTCTCCAACTTTTGACAGCCCTAGTTTAAATGTCAACCTTACTGGTTTTAATATATTTGCATAATCAACAAAATGTTCTTTGTCACCCGCCCTCATACTGTACCTTGTGCAGTAGTTCGATATCA
The DNA here is from genome assembly GCA_916701665.1 of Sebastiscus tertius. Classification (NCBI taxonomy): domain Eukaryota; kingdom Metazoa; phylum Chordata; class Actinopteri; order Perciformes; family Sebastidae; genus Sebastiscus; species Sebastiscus tertius. The sequence continues at coordinate 15,243 of CAKAOH010029208.1, read as the reverse complement.
CAGGCCATCTGCCAGAGGACACTGAATGCTATGTAGTTCATCATGTCACCTGGAGGTGACACCATTTTCTGATGGAGAAATAATCAAATCATTTAAGTAACCAGATTTCAGTCTCTCCCAGCTTTCAACTAGTGACTGTGTTGTCAGCATGGATATCATCAGCAATTATCAGGGCAGATCCCCAAAGCTGATGTTTATACTGAGAGGTGCAGCAATAACTAAGTATATGTTGGAGCTGGTTTAAAGCTGTCTCAAATGAAAACAAGGGGTGTGAGCATGGGTGTAACCTGCTCCATCCTCATTAAAACAAACACATACCAGGTTATATGCTGTGATCAAACTGGTTCTCAATTCTACAAATGTAGAGAGGTTAAAATGCTGTTGCTCTTTTACCAGATATTCCTTCTCGCTTATGAAGAGGTTGAGCTCGATTCTTCCGTATCTGTAGACGGACAGCCGTTCAAACAAAGCGTAAATCGTCCTCAGCAGCATGCCACGCTCATTTCGCAGGGGCAGGATACCCACCACTTTCACTGGGACGTCTAGAGAGACACACACACACACATGAACACATTACCAAAACACACTTTAGGGGGGATGGCACACACGATATAGTGTTCATTCAGTTTAAGTGTGTAATTGTGTAAAAGCTACATACAAAGTTATTACACTGACGCAATGTGATTTTTCATTCTAATAACATTTAACTTAAAATGTTTGAAACCTGTGAGAAGTTGAAAAAATCAAATGTTTTAGGTATGTTCAAGGTTAGGACTCATGGCAAGCGTAAGAATAATACTGTATGAACGAGGTGGGATTTGTTTGCAGCCAGAGAGGCTCAACTAAAGGAGCAAAAAACCCTGTGTGTTTATGTATGTGTGAGAGATTGAATTTGCAGCATAGCTCACCATCAGTCCAGTTAGCCTCCGATATTCCCAGGTCAGTGAATAGTTTGTCAGTGAACATGGCAGGGGGTCTAATGTTTCCAGTGCCAATGGGGTCCAGTTTAAAGTAGTCACAGTGAACCACTTCCAGCTGACCATCAAGACGACCTTCCAACTCCTACAACATGAAAACATTGTTTATTGGCTACATAATGGAAAATGTATCAATTGTAAAAATTACATTTAAACTCAATAATAGCGTTAAGGATACAAAATGTCATTTGACGTGTAGAGATTATTGTGTTACCTGCAGATCATGTAGGAAGAACTTATCCCCTTCAAGAGCCACAACCCTCTGAGCTCCAGCATTTAGCAGAGTCTTTGTCAACACCCCAGGACCTAAGAGAGACAGACACAAGCACAGCCCATCAATTCATTGTTGTTTCATGGACAAGACTAATATACTGTGCACAAACTTTAATTAGAGATGTTCCGATACCATTTTGTCCTTCCCGATACCGATTCCGATACGTGAACTTGCAGTATCTGCCGATACCGATCCGATACCAGTATATACTGTACATAACGCTGTTTTACTTGTTGGATTTTCCACTGTGAAATATTGCCAAATGGCTGTCATTTTCCATACTCTGAATACGGTTACCGTTACACTCTCCACTAGCACTGCACTGTTGTTGTTTCCTATCGTCACGTAACAAACTACCTGCAATCAGTTCTTCTTTGCTGCTCTAAAGCAGTAGTGGTCAGTGGCAGCCATGATACATCCAGGACGACAGCACAGTGAAGGTTACTGTTTTGGAGCGACGAAGAAGAACTGATTTCCGGTTAAATAAGTTGATTTTTTTCTGGGATAATAAATGATGGTATCGGACCGGTGCATAGACTGGCGTACTCGCCGATACCTGATACCGAATTTTGGGCAGTATCTGACACATTTCCAATACTGGTATTGGAACAACTCTAACTTTAATACACATATTTTTCTTTATTTCAACCAAGTCAAAAATAAATTGTTTAGTTTGTCAATGTTTGTGCCAAATTAGATTGAAGTTACACACCAAAGGAACTCGTAAAAGTTTCGCACTGACTTTGACTGGAATTATACAAAATACATACCCGGATTACATTCGAAGATAACAGTTTTAGCATCCTCAGGTCCTACATGCTGTGCTACCAGTTCAGCCAGATCTGGGTCCACTATGAAGTGTCGGATCTTTTTACAGGCCCGAGCAAGGCGTATGTTCTCCTCTACCTCCCCAAGGTCCAGGAAATCATACCGGCAAAGAGGACGACATTGGCCCTGGAGAAAGACAGAAATGCACATAGAGAATGAAAACAATTGTTATCATATGTGAAAAAGCTCATAGTATATTGGGAACTACTGTCAATGTTTTTCGCTATTATTTCTTTAGTTTACTGCACAAATTCAAAATTTCTATCAATACTCTCATTTTCTCCTCAAACAGAGTGGTTCAAGTAGCCAGGAAAACCTCAAGAATTACACAGTGTATTATGATAAAACCATAGAAATTGAAACGTTATCGTCCCTGAGGCAAAATTTGAGCATTGCAGCTGCAGACAGTAACAGAATACAGCAAACTAGAAAACAAGAGTGTCAACTTCCGGGTTAACCACAGTTGTTTGGGGTAAAACCTTTGGGCTGGGTGCAGGGTCAGAGCACATCTACAGTATGTGTTGCGCACCTCAACAATCCAGGAAAATCAGCTGCATAATGCAGAAGCAGAGTCAACCACACAACTGCAACCAACACAAATGACTTGAAAATGGTGGATTAGCTGGACCATATGTGAAAATACATCATGCACATACCACAAAAACATTTGCCGTAGTTACAAAATTCCTTAAAAGTGGAAATTTCCCCATAATTTCACATTAATGGGTACAGATTGGGGATGGGACGATATAAGATTTTATCACGGATCATGATTAAAAACACTCAAAATACTGTAAGTTGATTATGTTGAATCTACATTATCAGAATAATCGTTAATATCCTCAAGAGTGACTTCAAAAGGCTGTCTAGCTCACCATCATGGTAGACAAGTGAAAAATAGACCCTAATTTAAAAAAAAAAAGAAGACAGAACAGCCCAATACAATGTTTAGTCTTTATTTATGCAGGGGACTTTATGATTTATGACTGTCTTATTTAAATTATTTGATTGATTATTTTCCACTATGTGTGTCCCATCTGTGATGCAGTAAAAATATTTTTTCCTTAACTTAATGTAAGGTAAAGCAGACAGGTTGTGTATCTCATTAGAACTTGCCATACACTAGGCTGCAGTGGAAGACTAGTGTCTAAAATTAAGGAAAGCCAAAAAGACAACTGCCCACCTGTACAGTCACAGCAGACAGGTTCCTGTGTGTGAGCGCTAAGGAGGGCGATGTCCTCTCTGCACGAGGCTGCTGGGAGCTTGTAGGCCGACCAGGACCCGAAGAGAGAGAGTCTAGGCTGTAGGCCCTTCTATGAAGCAAAGGAGCCCCAGGGACACAGAGGCCAGAATAACCCACAGGGGCCAACACCGCCTTGTGCAAACAGGATCTTCTTCTGATGGTCTGGCAGCAAGCAGAGCGTGTCATCAGCTCCACCACTTTACAAATCTGGTTGGACATGGTGGACCAATTGATCTGTAACAACAGAGGAGGAAGGGGGGAGGGAGACTGGGGGACCTCCTCAAGAGGTCATTGTCTAGAGGGAATGGGGAAGAAAAGGGACAAGGGGTGTTAAAATGAATAACAGACATTAGAGAGACTCTAATTTAGATTTAAACATGTACTATCATTAAATGGTTAACTCAATAAAGTCCAGTAATTATCTCTTTAAAACTGATCTGGTAGCTATAACCTGGTGTTTAACTAACGCATCAAAAGGGTAGACACAGTGGATACACTTGTAAATGACAGGCTTTAAATGTTCTATGTGATTAATTTAATATCGAAATATAAAAACACATGTGTGCCAAAGTGAGTACAATATGTTATACTAGCACGTGGGGAGGTAAACTACTTCTCCCTAACATGTGATGGCTTCATGGAGAGGTATTCACTGTCCTTCACCCTGTAGATTCACACACTTTGGTCATTAGATCACCACAAAGAGGTACAAGATAACCTCACACACAATCAGTTACAGAAGGATGTTGAACAGTTTGATGATAGAAACAGAATCAGAGTTGTTAGCCGATCAGCTAGCCGTACGCTAACGTCACTTACAACTAAAACGCTTTTAATGTGGTTTCATCTGGAGGAACACAAACATACCTTAGTGAAGATTATCCCGAATATATCCAAACAAACGACATTGGTTGTTTAAGAGTGTCTCTTCTCTCTCTGTTGGCTGGTTAAACTCTGTGACATTGAGCCTCGTTGTTGTCGACCCCAGCACTTGTTTTGTGTAACTCACGTCGTGCTGCAGGCGCATCGGATTGACGTCATTGACAAGCGACTACTGCGAGGACCAATCAAAAACTAGAGGAAGTTGTCATCACGCTAACACCATGGCTAACATGTAAATGAATGTATGCAATATCTTTACAGTTTTTAAGTGAAATTATTGTCATTCTTTCGCGTGGTCTTTTTTATTGTTATTATTATTATTTATTTATTTTATTGTGTTTATTTTTTTAATTTTATGTTGGTTTTGTTTCATTTCTGTTGTCCTTTTATGTTTGGTACAGCTCTTTGTTTATGTTTGTATGTAAATTGTTCCTTCTGTGAATCACATCCTGAAACTTGCTCTCATTTATTCTGGTCCTGTAAATTTACATGTGAATTGTGGAAAGATGTCAATAATTTTCTTACTTGTTAACATTTACTCAGATTTTGCACTGTACTATAGAAATATTATATTTAGTTGCTATGATTACAGTGACAAAGACAGTAATGCATTTTTTCTTATAAATTTAATTTTAATTCTCACGAAGTTCCACATTCACAAGTCTAAATTTACCAAAAAAAAACATAATTTCTTTGTATTTATGAAAGAAATGGAATTATATCTGTCAACAATTTCTTCCTCACAAAACAAAAAAGCAATGAAAACAATGAATGTATGCAATATCTTTAATGTTTTTAAGTGAAATTATTGTCATACTCTCATGTAGTCTTTTTTTTTATTTTATACTGATTTTGTGTCATTTCTGTTGCCCTGTTCCCATGTTTGGCAAAGCTCTTTGTTTATGTTTTCGCTATGCTTCTTTTGTATGTAAATGTTTTTAATGTTTTCTGCTGTTATTATGTATACTGTCATTTTGAAAGAAAAAAATAAGAAAAAAACAGAGCCATGAGGAGGTGCAGAAGTTATCTCTCAGAACACCTTTGTAAATGAATTATCTTCAATAAAAAATAAAAATAAATAAATACAGAAATAAAATAAATTTAAAAAAAAAATAAAAATTAAGAAGAAATTTAAAAAGATGAAATTTAAAAACAAACAAAAAATGTTTTAATT
>CAKAOH010029206.1:27071-52174 GCA_916701665.1 Sebastiscus tertius | reverse complement strand
GGGTACCCACGAGTCTCCCCTTTACAGACATGCCCACTTTATGATAATCACATGCAGTTTGGGGCAAGTCATAGTCAAGTCAGCACACTGACACACTGACAGCTGTTGTTGCCTGTTGGGCTGCAGTTTGTCATGTTATGATTTGAGCATATTTTTTATGCTAAATGCAGTACCTGTGAGGGTTTCTGGACAATATTTGTCATTGTTTTGTGTTGTTAATTTATTTACAATAATAAATATATACATACATTTGCATAAAGCAGCATATTTGCCCACTCCCATGTTGATAAGAGTATTAAATACTTGACAAATCTCCCTTTAAGGTGCATTTTAAGCCGAAAAAAATGTGGGATTAATTTGCAATTAATCACGATTAACTATGAACAATCATGCGATTAATCATGATTAAATATTTCAATTGATTGACAACCCTAGAATAAACAAGAGCATGAACAATATTAAATAATCGCCACTGCATGGTTCTGAAAACTGAGATGGCATCCGGCCATCACTAAGTATAACAGAAAATGAAAACACTGAATTTTAATGGCATTGATGAAAAAAACTGTGTTTAATGTGGATTCATGATCAGTATCCACTTGATAGGGTCCGTATCGGTGCTGATATCGATTTGGCAGATCAAATCAGTTCATCCTTACCTTGGTTAGGCTACATATTAAGATAAATATACTCTATAAAGCTGGCAGCAGTATTTGTTTACATCTCAGTTAGCCTCAGTTTTTAGGGCTTGGTAGAGTCCATTGTGATTTCACTTCAGGATATCAATACCTGCGATAGGGAAACACTTAAGACTTTGTTCTCTTACTCTGTTTTTATCACTCTGGTCTCCTTCTTCTCTCATCACTCACCGCTGAACTGTTGAGCCAAATCACCCCGGTTATAAATGACCCTCAGAGAACAATGCTGCTACTTACCGCCGCTGTAACTGCCTGCCAGGGCAGTTTGTGGGAAGTTAATCCAACTGTGTTGTAACAAGGGAAACAAACGTAAAGCTACAATAGGATAACATATTTTCAGAAAAATCTTTAAAAAAAAGTGAAATGCACATCACAAAGCCGAGGTTGAACTGTTTTTGTGCTTTCGTTTCCAGATGACTCTCCCATTAATGTCCAAAGAATTTCTAACAATGTGAAAAATACATAAATAAATGCACCACTAGCTTCTCATTTTATGACTGAATCGCCAGCCAAAGTTAAGAAAGGACAGCTGGTTTGTTGCCAGAGTAGTAGTGGACAAATAGGACAGCCAAACTTTGCTGGCATTTGGCTGGTGAATGTGGTCTTCTCCTCACCCTGCCTGCACTGCTGTTTCACTGTGCTGTAACTCTGTCCTCCCTGCAGAGAATGGGACAGAGAGGTGGTGTCAGCCAAGAACAACAAGCCCAAGCTGATGAGAGCGTTGGCCCGATGCTTCCTCGGCCCTTTCGCCTTCTTTGGTGTCCTCCTCTACCTCGGGGTGAGTCTGTCCTGTCGGTCTGTTGTCTCTGAACGAAGCAGATCTGACTTAAGGAAGTAGTTAACAATGTCATAATGGATCACACCGATGAGTTGGACATATAAACTCCTCATTCTTATGATGCTCTGTTCAAAAATGCTTTAGGTTTATTCTGATAAAATCAACCTCTTGAGCCCGACGGACCTGGTACCTGGTTGAAACGGGTCATACCCTGTGGCGTAGTTACAAAAAGGTTGTGATGGAAGATGATTTATTTATAGAAGATATGCATGCCATAAAGTTTTGAAAACCTGGTATTCAGCTTTCAGAATCTGAAAACCAACTGTATGTTGTCCAAACTCTGTCTTATTACGAAGTATTTTAACAATATAGTCGTACAGAAATAAACTTAGTAAATATAAGAACAAGTCGTGATAAAAAATAATATACGATCATTTTCTCATATGTCTACAATATCATGCTTGGTATCGTTGGAAACTACAAATTCTGAGCGTGCAGAATTTATAATGCATGCTCAGAATTGCACCTGAAATGCACCTGAAACGCCTAGTCAGTATAGTCTTTATTGTGCTCCTCCCTGTGAAGTGGGAAATGGAGAAGGTTTTAGTAAGTAAAATCCAATTTGTAACCAGAAAATGTTTGGTATTTAACTTTTACACAGTTTTTTTCCACCTATTATTGATTAGAAAGTTGAATATCCCACTATATAAATGCTGCCTGAGACAGGTATCCATCCTGCTAACAATAAGTAAGGGATAGCCGGTCATTGTTGTGAAAGAAACCCCGACAGGGCGATGCCTTCTCTCATCGCCCTGAAGGGGTTTCTATCACAACAATGACCGGCTAGCTGTACATTATCCCGCTTATTACACGGCTATGTACTTAAGAAATCAATAATTTGACACAAAAACGGTCCTCCAGAGTCCGACATCAGAACCGCGCCCATAGCAACGATCTGTTATACATAGCAACGGTCTGCTATAAAGAAATAACAGAACGTTGGATTAACCAATCAGAATCGAGTATTCAAGAACGCCAGGTTATAAGATTATATAAAATATTTTAATCACAGAATAACTAGGTTCTTCACATTAAAAAATGCTCAAATATAATGATAGTTGATGTTTTTAAGAAAATAACACAAATACAGTATCAGGTCATTACAACATTAGTTTTAATAATTCCCACAGTTACCACCAGTCCTCGTCACGCACACACACACGCTGTTGTTTCACTGCCAGCTCCGCCTGTATGTGTGAGTGTGTGTTAACAGTGTTAACAGTGTTGGGGTGGTGAGGGCCTATAGAGCCACAGTGCTATGATGACGCACACAAATCACAAGCATGTCGCACCACGGTGTCGCAAACCCATCTCACTGTCCCGGACTCATGGGGAAGGAGGTGGCGACAGCAGCCGGTGCGTCAGTTAGTACAGTTGGTTAGGTGGTTGTCATGACGACAAGAATGCCTGTTAGATGTTAAAGAGGCTGTGTGGGAAAAACAGAAAAGCTCTGAGGAAGTTTTCTCAGTAGAAGCCGAAGGAGTTTCTTAGAACAGCATATTAGGGCCATTTAATATTCAGAGAAAAACACTTCTGAGATTAAAGTTGTAAATTTTGAGAAATAAAATTAAATCAGTATGTTGTTTTCTTCTGAATAAGCCCAATTCACAACAATGTCTCTTCAAATTCCGGATGATTATGATAATATGGTTTTTCTGAGCTAAAATCAGAGTTTTTCCTTATTGCTGAATCTGATTGCAAAGTATGATTTGGTCAGATCATCCACTACATATACACGGCATAATACACAGCAAGCAGCAGCGTCTGTGGTGTGATGAGGTTGATCCAACTTTCAAAGTGAAGCAACGCGGTTGCTTGACAAAAAACAAAAAAATCTCATAAATTTATGACATTAATCTCAGAGTTTCTAAATTTTTCTCGCAAATTTATGACTTTACAATCTAAAAAATTCTGTATTTTTCTCTGAATATTACCCCCTCTCCAGCTCCATAATTATTATTTTTTTCAACATACAGTGGCTCTAATATACTGTCGTAGTTTATGGTTGTTTTTGTGTTCTAACATATGTAGTAGAATCTCAGTTATGTTACGGTTTAATAAAAAATTCTGATATCGACTTATATTTTTACATCAAACAGTATAGAAACAAAGAGACGAAACTCTGGTGTTTTTTTTGACAAGGCGCGTTCTTTGTAGACATGTCTTTTTTTTAAATGGTGTGATATTGGGTGTTTTTAAACATTTTTTTCCCTTGTGTCTTACTTCTCTGAATTGTATGAAAATAAATCTTATCATAAAAATAGGATCATGTTCCCTTGTTAGGCATATGCACTAATGATTTCTAATTTGAAGCTAGTTTTGACTCCTAAAAGTTAACATTTTATACAAAAAAAATGTAATTATGACTGACATGTACTGTAAATGATTGGAAATCATGTATTCCCCTTGTCAGTAACTGACTAGAAGAGGACTCTCACCTGCTCCAGGGGCACCAGACACACACAAGCTGACTGATTTTTCTTTCTCAACCTGATAACCAGTTAAAACCAGATTAAACCAATCATCATCTCTTGTCTCCTTGTCCCATCTCTTGGTTGTAGGAGGCTTCCAAGACTGTGCAGCCTCAGCTTCTGGGTCGCATCATCGCCTCCTTCGACCCGTTCCACGCTCCGGAGCGGAACCAGGGATATTTCCTGGCCCTGGGCCTCTGCCTCCTCTTCACCGCCCGCTTCCTCCTGCTGCAACCTGCCATCTTTGGCCTGCATCACCTGGGCATGCAGATCCGCATCGCCCTTTTCAGTCTTATATACAAGAAGGTAAGGGGTGGACAGAGTTGTTTCTGTAAAATGTATTCACGGGTTGAGACAATTTTCGAACCTCAGTTCCTTTTGTCAGCTTTATGTCTAAAGTTATGCCGAAAATTTATTGTCGCCTAGCAAAAATAAGGTGTTTTTCATTGATTCTAGATTCAGAGATTACGACAACAGTGATATTTAATAATCATATTTCATTAAATCTTATTTGCAACATAATAGTGAGTGTAAAAAGTAGAATATTTGCCTCTGAAATGTTGCGGAGTGTAAAGTCTACCAAAACTTGTAGCCAGAGACACTGTGGGCCTTTTTCTCCGACACGGTGGCTATAAATCACTACTGTAACAACCCAGCTGATAAGATAGTAAGACAGTTATGTGTATGAGCATTTGTCAGCTTTTTTTCATGCGATTGTTTTTAAGATCAGATTGAATGTGTCCAGCTTGTTCAGCATGTGTGACTGAGCATTCCCAGAAAGCTCCTCACATGTAGACATGTGGAAGTCCAGCGGTGGCGATCCACAGGCAGCTGTGAGGCGGCGAGGCAGCCTGGTGTCAAAGCGCGGCCACTTGTCAGCGGCTTTCTCTCGACCAATTCACGTTCTACCTTCTGTGCTTCAACTGACTGCTGACCTTTGACCTTTTCAGACCCTGAAGCTGTCCAGCCGAGTCTTGGATAAGATCAGCACTGGTCAGCTGGTCAGTCTGATGTCCGCCCACCTCAACAAGCTGGATGAGGTGAGAAAACCCATTTTTATTATCTTACATATATACTGAAGCAGGTTTTGCTTTTTATTTTACTGTCCCACAAATTGCTAATCTCATCTCTGGCAATTTAACCCTCTGAACCCCAAGCGTTTTTTGTTCCTGTCAGATTTTACTCACTGTGGCCTCGTTTTTCACTGCAATATAAAAGTCCTGCCCCTCTATGGAAACCGCACAATCATGGCTGGAAGTAGAGAGAACACAAGTGTTACCAATATTGGGGAAAGAAATGGGGGCTCCACATGCTATACATTTTGAACTGTTTACATTTCTACAACTTCTCTTGCAGTCTCGGTTAGACTGTTATCAGGTCATTAAATGGGCGATATCAGTGGTTGGAGCCGTCATAGATGTGGATCAGAAGGGTCCCGCTGCACCCATTAATAGGTTTTTATTATTGATTTACGTGGACGATCACCGAAATAAGGAATAATAGAAGAATTCAGTGACCCCTAGCGACCCTAGTAATTATGACAGGAGCAAAAGCAGAAGTCAGGCACTGTAGTGTAGACGGTGTGAAACTCCATATGGTGTGGAAGTTGGGGTTGATGGATGGGACAGAAAACACAGGGTTTTCACCCAGAAGGCCGGGGTTTGCATCCCGTTTGTAACCAACTAATTGAGTATCAGCCATTACATTTGAGTCAAGGTAAGGGATCTATGAAGGCTCCCCAAAACCTCTTCCTTCTTCCTTACACTGTAGAGGATCTTCTCTAGAGTACAATGCGATGTTAATTTATTGATGTGAGGGAGTTCACAGTTCCAGTTTAAGTCACTTTTTTTAAGTTTGAAGAAACAATACAGTTGTTTTCCACTCATAAATTGGTGGGGGGAAATGTTTTTGTCTCCACAGGCGGGATGAGGGAAAATTAAGATCAACAGTTCACACCCTCACTGACTTCAGTGAATCTGTTTGATTACCCAACACAGAGCCAATGTGTTCTTCATACTGAGGGACAATTAGAGCACAATAGATGCGGAACAATACACACACGTTCACAAACAAACACCCAGTGAGGTGTGAGTATTTAGGCAAAGTGTTCTGTAAAATACTCAGAGGGTATATATACGTGTGTGTGTGTGTGTAGGCTGAACTCAGTGTTGCCTCGGGTCTCGCTGAGGCGTTGAATGTGGAAACACTCTGCTACCTGCTTTGAGACAATTATCACCTGGCTCGGATGTGACTTGGCCGATGCACCACTCTCTCCTTATAATGCCTGGTGGGGGTTACCTCGTCTGGTTCTCTGTGTGTGTGGGTGAGAGTTGATTCTCTTTATAGGTGAGTGGATGAAAGGGAGCTTATTGAGGTTGAGACCTGAGAGTTTCTCACCTTACAGTACAGCTGAGGTTCATCAGCTCAGTGCTGACTGGATGAAAGTGGATTCCTCAAAACAGACAGTTTGACACATTTCTTCTTTTCTTTCTTGTCTTTCTAGCCTTTTGTGATTGCAAAGTTTTGTTCTGTCTTGCTTTCATTGTAATCATTGTAATTCAGCCTGCACAATTAAACAAAATTTCATCAAAATCGTCATATGGTCTATTGTAATTTTCAAATCGCAGGAGGTGCAATATTTGATAAAGGCGAAATGTGTGTCAAAACACAAGTGTCAGAAAATGTTGAATGTCGATCAGTGTTTCCCAAAGCCCAAGATGACGTCCTCAAATGTCTTCTTTTGTCCAGAACTCAAAGATATTTAGTTTACTGTGATAGAGGAGTAAAGAAAACAGAAAATATTCACATTTAAGAAGCTGGAATCAGAGAATTCAGACTTTTTCCTTTTTGAAAAATGACTCAAACCGATTAATTGATTGATTAATCAGCTGCAGTCCTCTGCTAACCTTTCAGAGCCACCTTTCAAGCCTACATGTACTGAGTTATGATACAGAATACAAAGGACCTGACCTTTGACCTCTGTGGTCAGGAGAGCAAAAGAACATTTCCTTGCTGGAAAGTGTCACAGTATTCCTCCTGTAATAAAAGTCATATTCCAGTTATGCTCACTGATGTGATCTCTGTGTACCGTGTATGTTTATTCCAGAGCCTGGGTCTGGCCCACTTTGTATGGATCACCCCCCTGCAGTGTATCCTGTGTGTGGGTCTGATCTGGGAGCTGATCGAGGTGAACGGCTTTTGTGCGCTGGCAGCTCTGACTCTGCTGGGCATCATCCAGGCCTGGCTCTCCCAGAAGATGGGACCGCACCGGTGGGGAAACACTACCACACATCCACTCATATTAAAGAACATATACAGCATATAAGTATATTACAACGAGGGCTGTCCTCGACCAGTCGACTAACACTCATACGATTTTGTCGACTAATCGATTAGTTGATTTCATCGATACATTTCTGAAACTGAGTTTCTCCAATCTGTTGTTTACCAGAGATGAGCTCATAAGTTTCTTGGAAATAAGTCATTCAGCATGAAAAAAAGCATAAAAAATGAAATCGACAAAATAAATTTTAGTTGACTGAGACCAAAACCACCGATTAGTCGGCTGCCCCCTCAGCCTTAGTTACAACCATACATACACTTGTAGTTGTTCTATTCCCTAACGTCTCTCTGAAGATTTAAAACATTTAGTACATATATTATTTTTTTTTCTCCTGATAACTTTGCCCTTTGTTGTCTAACAAGTTGCTACATACATACGTTTTTATGCTGTTGCTTTCATATTTTACTTATATAGAAATGTGCATGTGAGCATGTTTGTGCACGTGTAGTATGTATGCAGGGCTCGACAGTAACAGTAACAACCATTGGCAACCATTTCAAGGAAATTGGCAACCAATTCTTGGCTTTTTAACATATAAAAAAAAGAAACGGCAAAACCCCAAAATACACATTTTATTAAATATATATTATAAAATAAATATTTGTATTTTTTTAAAGATATTTTTTTTAAATATTTATTGGTGTGAATCAGCACAAAGATCCAGAAACCGAAATTTCAAAGGGAGAGAACGTATTAACATGCAACCAGTGACTTGCTGGATTTATTTTTAAGGGACCTGTGAAGAGCATGACAACAGCTGCACTACTGGTATTTTGTATAGCAGGAATTAGGGATGGACACGGTAACTGATAACACTTAAAATTCAAATTGTGTAATTTATCATATGAAACACATACTACAAAGCTTTTAGACTTTTATGTCACATTCTCATTATTAAGCTGACGTATAACTGCATAGTATCTTAATTACTCATAATATAAGGTGACTAAAAATGGCAACCATATTTTCAGTTTCAGCAACAAATGCATGCCCGTACACGTGTGAGGATACAGAAATCTGCTTCTATGCATGTATGATAGTGCTGTAGTAAAGTAAAACTGTGTCCCGTAAACAGGGCTAAGCGAGCAGGGATGATCAGCCGCCGCCTGGCTCTCACCTCGGAGATCGTGGAGAACATCCACTCTGTGAAGGCGTACGGTTGGGAGGATGTGATGGAGACCATCATCAAGAACATCAGGCAGTAAGACACTAAAACACACAACAACTGTACCATTTCCTACAGCTATTATCTATTCTTTTTAATACCCAAGTTGTTTTAACAATGTATCTGCTGGTCATTTAAACTTATGAAAAAGTCTTTAGATAACAGAAAGCTGTTAAAGTATCCAGTATCTTATATATATACCATATGTATATTGATGATGTCATAGATATACTGTAATAAATGAGCAGGAAAAAGAAACAGGAGAAAGAGAGTCTGCCGACGTCACACTCAAAGGGCTTCGACTGTGCAGTGAAAACGGAATCAAGCTGGTGCTAAAATTGAGAGAGAGATGTTAAAACATGTGGTTAACCAGCAGAACCACGCTGGCGTCACTGGTGCCAGAATCAGGATCACTGTAATTGGCAAGTACAATAAATGTACGGGGAGGAGTTTTGGTGTCATGGTGCAGAAATATTTTTGATAAACTATCAGAGCTAACACGGAGCCACCAAGACTTCACATTTACCTGATAATCGCATCATGAAAAATGAACATGCCGTTAACCAAAATGCCTTTTTGGATGTTGGTTGCTCCTTGAAAAGACATGTCTTGTAATTGCACCAGCAATAAAGCTTTATTGTACTAGTATTATTTTATGTATTTACTATGGCTGTCAAAGTTAATGCGATAACTCATTTCTTCATATGAAACTAGAAAATCTAAGGAATCCATTAGTACCAACCGTGTCATACTAGCTTGAAGGAGGTTAAATAACGCTCCAAACTTGCGCTAAAGTTTGACGAGGAAAAACTGTCATAGCCATTTTCAAAGGGGTCCCTTGACCTCTGACCTCAAGATATGTGAATGAAAATGGGTTCTCTGGGTACCCACGAGTCTCCCCTTTACAGACATGCCCACTTTATGATAATCACATGCAGTTTGGGGCAAGTCATAGTCAAGTCAGCACACTGACACACTGACAGCTGTTGTTGCCTGTTGGGCTGCAGTTTGCCATGTTATGATTTGAGCATATTGTTTATGCTAAATGCAGTACCTGTGAGGATTTCTGGACAATATTTGTCATTGTTTTGTGTTGTTAATTAATTTCCAATAATAAATATATACATATATTTGCATAAAGCAGCATATTTGCCCACTCCCATGTTAGTATTAAATACCTTACTTCCTTTAAGTATCCTTTAAGGTACATTCTGAACAGATTAAAAGGTGATTAATTTGCTTTTAATCGATTGACAGTCCTCGTTTTTACACATGAAATTTGAAAGTCATTCAAAGAATAATCTTCTACTTTCCTCTGTCCCACTTCCCCTCCCTCCTCAGGGACGAGATGACGCTGACGAGGAAGATCGGCTCCCTGCGTTACTTCTACAGCGCCTCGTACTTCTTCTCCGCCATCTTGGTCATCGTGTCCGCCATCGTGCCGCACGCGCTCAGTAAAGGCATCATCCTGCGCCGTATCTTCACCACAGCCTCCTACTGCATGGTGCTGAGGATGACGCTGACCCGGCAGCTGCCAGGATCCATCCAGATGTGGTACGACACACTGGCTCTGGTCAAGAAGATCGAGGTGGGTTCACAGAAGGGGTACATAATAAGAAGAAGAAGAAATTCAATCTGTAAAAAGTATACTGTATATGATATACTGCTCCTGTCATTGTTTTGTTTTCTCCAGGATTTTTTGATGAAGGAAGAATACAGAGTGCTGGAATACAACCTGACCACCACTGAGCTGGAGCTGGTCAACGTTTCTGCATCCTGGGACGAGGTTTGTTCATCTGTCTGTTTGTCACTGAACATTTATACCAAGTACTGTAGGTTTAGAGTTTATGTCAAGCAAAACTCACAAGATTAAACAGTATTTCTGGATAACTTTCAGACTTTTCTGGATGACATAACGTGCAGGGCACTTAAAACAAATATCCTATTATTGTATCAAAAAGGGGTTTTAGCCTACAAATCAAGAAGAAAATATAGGCTGCTTGGATCTTTTGACCACAGACTAAAGTCTCACTGTTTTTTAGTGCCATGCCAACATCATGCACTCTGATGAAGATCACTCAGGATGCAGCACTGTGCCTAAATCAACTGAAAATCTGCTGAAAACACACATGGAACTGATCCCCCTGGGTTATGCAAATACAAAGACAACATTGCATAATCTCAGATAATGAAATCTTGATTTATCGTATTCGTTATGTTGATTAAGCTATCGTAAAGATAACTCCCCATTTCATCTTCATGAATCAGCCGTTCCTCGTCCATTGCAGCACTTTCAATGTGAGCTACAGGAATAAATAGAAACAGGGCGTCTGACAGCTTAAAATTGCGTCGCTTGTGGCCAGTTAGGACACAAAAAGAGATATTCAAATTGTTCGAATCTATGTTGTTGTTTTTTAGAACGAATGTTCAAAGGTCATTTTTGGCCAATTTTGACAGCCCTAATTGAGACAGATATGTAAAACTGAGTTTCTCCACAAAGAATCACACAAAAGCACCACTTTAAATCTTATCTTTACCAGAAATATGCTTATAAGTTTCTTGGAAATAAGTTATTCTGCACGAAAAAGCATAAAAAACGACTAAAGAAATCGATGAAGACCAAAACGACCGATTAGTCGACTAACCGACTGAGAGGTGGCAGCCCTACTTGAGAGTACCAACAAGTATCAAATATGTTTATGTAATATGTTATATGATAAATTGTTATCTGACTCTCATGTTAATATTGGTATATAATATTGGCCACAGAATTCCAGCATCGGTCAGCTTGTAGGAGAGAAGTTAGAGCTCCCTAACCTAATCCACCGTGCATTACAGGTATAGTAGTAGTTAAATCGGTGAGAGTGATCTATAGGCAGAGGCTGTAAACCTCCTCTAACAGGTGTGATTCATTGACCACCCAACACCGTGAGAACACTAACGTCCAGCTGAGTTTTTTTCTGTCACTTTGCATAATTAATTATTGCGATGTCGTCACCAAACTTTGCCTTTGCTGGGAACACTCTGAATCTCCCTTTGAGATTGAGAGTTGTGTTCATCACCTAATTCCCAGATTCTCCTCTTGCCTTCTCCTCTTCCTGGAATGTGCCATTCTCCGATGAATGGAGGGGGGTGTTGCCTTTCTTTACGGCTGACAGTGTGGACGTCAGCTCATTATAATGAGAATCGCACATGCAAACCTATACAAACCGCAGCAAGTCGCGGCGTTAGAGGAACGGTGACCTAGAAAATGTCACACTGGTCAATGATTAAACCGACGAGTCAAGCAGAGTTCCCCTTTTTCCATCAGTGACGTGTCATCCATTAATCTTTACAGAGCCGGTGACAGATGAGGTGAAATAAGGCCATTGTGAGACTTGTCGTGTCTTTGGAGAATCTCTTGTTTCTCACAGCAGTTTGGCCACCTGTCACTGTCTGAAAGCACTCTAAAGGAAACTCAAGGAAAAAATACAAATCAAGTACATGCCATACACACAGCATGATAAGCATAGTGTGGTACAGTGTTGTAAAAGTAGACTGTAGCCCAAAAGCATGGGGCACTGTACCCTAATATAGCATATTGCAGTACATTGTAGTCTAGTTTTGTGTAGACATTGTACTTTATGTTTCAATCTACCTACACATTTTGAATTTTTGCATAAAAAAAACTAAATGAAAACTCAAATTTCATTCTAATTTATTTAACGCATTAATGCAACTTGTGATTTTTAGGTTGCAGCAGGCTCAGTTTTAAAGCTAGAATGAAGATTATGGTATCATATAAAACTGTTTTTGCCGCATTATTTAGCCTCCTTCACAGGAATTTAATATGGCATGGTTGTACCGAAGGTTTTCTAGTTTAATATGATGCCAGTATCTTCACTCTGCTGAGCCTGCTACAACCAAAAAAATCACAAGTTCCATTAATGCATGATGGAAATTTGTGTTTTCAGTTAGATATCAAGTTTGTCCACATTAAAATTGTGTTTGGTCGTGCATCATTGACTCTTGCTGATGATAGTTCCAGGTAAGAAATGTCCAAAAAGCTCCGAAGCCAGTGAATACTTGAAATATCATGAGGTTTTCTGGACCACAATCTTCTTAGCTGCAGTCAGACCTGCCAGACTTTACGTGTTTTGTCCATAAGGGAAAGTCGGGAATCATCATTTAGAAGATATTCAATATCTTTATAACCGTCTTTGGTGTTCGTTCAGTCCATTCTAAAACAGTGAAGACTGATTGTGAACTCTTCTGCAGGGCATTGGCGAGTTGTTTGAGAAGATCAAGCAGGAGAACAAAGCAAACGGACACCTGAACGGTGACGCCGGCCTCTTCTTCACCAACCTCTACATCACGCCTGTCCTGAAAAACATCAGCCTGTACCTGGAGAAGGGCCAGATGCTGGCAGTGGCTGGATCCACGGGCTCCGGGAAGGTAGGTCAAACAAGCCATCTCATAAAAGTAGTGTTTATAGTGCTACTCAATCCATCTAACACACTGAAACCCTACATGCTGACTCATTGCAGGCTGCTCTTTGTGAGAGAGACATCTTAACGCCTCAAGACTAAAAATGTAGAATAAAGTGTGACCACGTTTTCCTCCAGAGTTCCCTGCTCATGATGATCCTGGGAGAGTTGGTGCCATCGGAGGGTAAAGTCAGACACAGCGGTCGCATCTCCTTCTCATCACAGACTTCGTGGATCATGCCGGGGACGATTCGAGACAACATCCTGTTTGGCTTGACCTACGACGAGTACCGCTACAACTCTGTCATCAAAGCCTGCCAGCTGGAGGAGGTACCTTCACTTTATATCATGTTGTTCATTCTTTTTTTCTTCTTTTACACCTTCTGGTCTGCAGATGAAGTGGATTTCTGTTCAACTATTGTTGCTCATGCAGACTACACAGATCTGTTTATTCCAAACTCACCCGAAAACATTAAATATAAGCACTTCTGTTATAGCAGAGGATTGTTTGCCAAGATTTTCCACCTGGTAAATCAATGCAGTCTGTTAATGTTTTCACCCAGACAGCAATTTTGCTCTCTTGCAGCATAATCTACTAAACAATCTAGTCAATATGGTCAGGGAGCTCATATTTTCCACAATATATATATACTATACTATATATAATACTGTAAATTCTCATATATTTGGAGCATACTGAACAGACGGATGGACCACATGAGTGTTCAACACACACACAAACAAAATATGACTAAATACAGGTCCAATGTTGGCACAAACTCAACAGATATGGGTCTTTGGAACATCCTAAGTGCACTTTCTCAAGCCGTAGTCCGTTTGGCTAGTCTGAATCAGAGTGAAATTGATACTTTTGGTTCGTTTTCTATTTAGTCTGGTTCGGTTTCACATTTCACAAAATAAAACAGACCAAATAGAATAATTAATTTGCTGAGGGGCGTAAGAACCAAAATGAAAGTTTTTTTACTTTCACTCTGCACTGATCTACTGTACGCACAAATTCCTTCTCCTCCAGTTTATCTGGAATGACTTTATAAACGTCCCTATTATGGACTTTATCATATTGTGTGTTTTCTTTGGCCCAGTTGTCTATGACTAAGATTTCTTTAGTCAATTAGTAATTTTTTATGCTTCCTTCTTGACTTATTTCCAAGAAACTTCTGAGCACATCTCTGGTAAACACAAGATTTAAAGTGGTGCTTTTGTGTAATTCTTTGTGGAGAAACTCAGTTTTTACAGATCTGTCGATTAAATCAACTAATCGATTAGTCGACAATCATATGTGTGTTTGTCCACTAAGAATTTCTCTGGTGCAGGACGGCCCTACAAAGCCGTTTTTCTGTAGTAAATTCATCTTTGACAACCGCCTCCTCCTCAAGTCTTTTCTCTTTCATCGGACTGATGCTCTCTGCTCAGTTGTCTGTCTGGAGCCTCTGCAAGGCTTCAAGAAGGTTCAGGTTTCCCCCAGTCCACATTCACACCCATTATGTCCCTCACACACACACAAAGACACACACACATTCGCGCTCTCATAAGCCTCAGTGTTGAGTGACAGGCCTCTCAGCACAATAATGTCTCCTCTGTTGCTATGGAAATCTCACGTCATGTCACTGGGATGGAATATGAGCTGGTTGGTTCCCAGTTAACAACACAGACGAGCTGTATGGACAAACCATCAGATCTGTGGATTGTTGGACCTATATATGTATATGTATGTATATAACACACTGTATGTTTTACATTCTTACTTGTTGCATAAATGAAAGTAAAGTAGGTGTTTATATATTTTGTATATACTGCACATATATACATATACACGTATGTATAATTATAAAAAAAAATACATGCACTGTGTAAACATACACAAGAAACTCTTAAAACTCTCTCTAAGAATTAGATTTTGGCCCAGTTTCAGAAATACTGACGTCTGAAATACTTATATGTATTACAAAATCATCATGTGTGGGGGTATATAGAAATAATAATAAAAAAACTACATTAAAGGGATGTAATATAATGCATAATTCACTGTCACATGTGTCTAAACTACTACAACCATTTAAAAAATGTTGATAATCAAATTTCTTTCATATTTTTTGGAACCTGTGTAAACATAAAGATTATGCTGATAAATCAGTGACATTTTTTAAATTATGTTGATATTTTAAATACACCGTATTAGTATTATTTATACTGAAATCGATGCAGCAGCTCATTTAGACGGTGATATTTGTTTACTACCACGCCCCGTCTCCTGTGGCGGCACTGACAGTACGTCTCTTAGTGGTTTTGACAAAAACACAACATGTTGTCACAGCAAACAAAGCTGGCGTGCACTATTGACGTCTCAATGTACTTTAAAAAAACAAAACAGCCTCCATTTTGTCTTTGAGGAGAGGTGTCAGAGATATAACAAAAGCAGTGTGGAGAGGAGTCGCACCGTCACATCTGCTGTGTACTGTATGGAAATGACAAGACTGACAGGAAGTCTTCCTGTGTGCTTTGTTTGTGAGTGTTGAGGCTGAAAATCAGAGAGAGACAATTCCTCTGAAGTTTTGTTGAAACAGCCTCTAAAAAGCAGCTCACCTTCAAACAGTGTTGGAGCTGATGTGTTGTTTGATGCAGTCAGTTGTTGTGGTAACTTGTAGCCAAGTAATGTGCTATTTTTGTCATGTCTGGTATTAGAGTAAGTACATATTTAAGTTATAGTATTCTCCAGTTAGCACAATTCTGCAGTTTTAAAGTGCTTCACAGATAACTGGTGAGAAAATAAGATGGAACAATAAAAAATATGAAAATGTAAAAATAGATTTAAAAGCTTTGATAACAGAAATAGTAGTAAAACAGTGTGAAATAAAAACTAGATTAATAAATTAAAAATACAATGGAATACAATTTGACAGCTTGAATACAAGAAAATAATTGATAACATCAAAATAAAATAGAATCAAATTTTACATCTTCAATACAATTAAAATAAGTGAATAATATAATAACAATAAAATAGAATAATATTTTAAAGCTTAAAAACAGTAAAGTATGTGATTAATAAAATAACAATAAAATAGAATAACATTTTACAGCTTAAATAAAATAAAGTGATTAATAAATATATTACATTTTTAAAACTTAAATACAATAAAGAAAGTGATTAATAAAATACAATAAAATATTACATCTTAAATATAGTAAAGTATGTGATTAATTATATAAAAAAAATAGAATAACATTTTACAGCTTGAATACAATAAAGTATGTGGTTAATGAAATAACGATAAAATAGAATAATATTTTACAGTTTAAACACAATAAATTATGTGATTCATACAATAACAATAAAATAGTATAAAATCTTACAGCTTAAATACAATATAGTATGTGATTAATAAAATAATGATAAAATAGAATAAAATGTTACAGATTAACAAGATCAAAAGTTTGGCTGAATAGGTAGGTTTTAAGTTTCTGTTTAAAGATTTAAAAAATTCCATTTGCTCTCAGATCCTCAGACTGTTTCAGTGGCTCGGAGGATAGTCGCTAAAAGCTGCCTCACCAAAGGTTTTATAATCCTGCACTTTGGAACAACTAACAGACTCTGTACAAGACCATGAAGTGCTTTAAAAACAAGTAAAACAACTGAACGAAAACTGACAGGCAACCAACGTAGGGACTTGCAAACAAGGGTAATGTAAATGAAAAGTGAATTCTCAATCGAACATAGATGATAAGATGCTAGGCAGCACAAGCTCTGTAGTAATGTTATCCAAATAATTCATCACCAATAACTTTTAAAAGTACCAATATCAGTCACTTCAAGAGGCTAGACATGACTTAAAAAAGACAGAGTAGACACAGGAAGAATCCCCAAGGCAACCCTGACAGACAAGAGTGACGACTAGAGCAGATCTCTCCAGACAGAGACGAGGCGTTTAGTGGCCTTGTGACCGTAATTCCTCACTTTTGTTGCTCCCTGAAGCACCAGGCAGACTGCTGTGGGTGGTCTTCCCACTGTAAACTCATCTTTTGCCTCCAGCTTCTAGCTCGCTGGCCCGGCAGGTGCTTTTTGTTCACAGTGAGACACACAACATGTCTTTTTTTACTATGCTGCCTTATTTTACAAGCTGTTAAACAACCTGTTAACTTGATCCCCTATGCGCTCCCGTCAGGACGGCGGAAGCTGCCGTTAAACAGGTAGGAAGTTTTAACGATGATCACTCTTGTGCTGTCACTTCATGGTGTGGGAGTCTATTTTCATGATCAATTACCACAGATTGACTTGTGACATCCTTCATGTGCCTGTTCCATCTGTGGTTTGTGCTTTTTGTGTGGTTTCAACTGTGACATAAATCTCTGATCATATGAACATGAATTACTTTAGTTAGCAGGTATAAGTCGTGTATATGACTGTGTCTTGGTGCTGTTGTGTTTAGGCATACTGAGATACCCTACCGTGAAAAGAAATGAACCTTAATTAGTTATTTTATGAGTGCAGTTTCATTAAAGGGGGAATATCATGAAAAACTCACTTTTTCAATGCTTGTGCACGTACATTTGGGTATCTGGAGTGTCTACCAACTGTGGGTGTAAGAAAATATTGATATATACAAGGGATATTATGTTTTGCGATACTGTATCGATTCTCCAAAACGGTTTTTAATTAACCTTTTAAAATCGGTACCGACCACGTCATACTGGCTTGTCGGGAAGGAGGCTAATTACGCTCCAAAGTTACACTAAATTTTGTCGAGGAAAAACTGTCATGACCATTTTCAAAGGGGTCCCTTGACCTCTGACCTCAAGATTTGTGAATGTAAATGGGTTCTATGGGTACCCACGAGTCTCCCCTTTACAGACATGCCCACTTTATGATAATCACATGCCGTTTGGGGCAAGTCATAGTCAAGTCAGCACACTGACACACTGACAGCTGTTGTTGCCTGTTGGGCTGCAGTTTGCCATGTTATGATTTGAGCATATTTTTTATGCTAAATGCAGTAAATACTTGACAAATCTCCCTTCAAGGTACATTTTGAACAGATAAAAAAATGTGCTAATGATTTGTGATTCATCACGATTAACTATGGCCAATCATGCAATTAATAGCGATCAAATATTTTAATTGATTGACAGCCTTAAATAACACAGAACTGGGGGCTTTGCAGACATTTCTGTTCTCTAAAAAAAATCTCCCAAGGTCATTTTTGCTTGAGTGTCCTGTTTAGTTTAACCTAATGTAGTGTGAAATTTTGCACAAGAACATTGTGCAAAGGCCAACAGGCCCTCATACAGAGCGATGGGGACAGTTCAAAACATGTGAACAGTAAACTACACGTCAGGCTCTCATCGGCAGCAGACACTAACATAGCTTTCGTTTTCTGCCTTGCATATTGCATTACATTAATATAAAGTTTTAATCTTTATTTCCATTTAAAAAAAAAAATCACCAGCTGTTTAGAAATTCTTCTTCAAAACCATCAATCTTTTATCCTAATGGCACGGTATTAAACGTTGTGATTTCATTCCAAAGTTATCAGAATTGGTAGATAAAGTTTGAGCTCACAGTATTTATCTCTCCAGTTTCTATAACTGTAGCATTTAGCACACTGGTAGTGCACCTCACACCCCGCTTATTCATACTTTAGGCATTTAACTGACAGTGCAGTGCAGTGCAAAGGGATGAGATTAAATTCCTTGGTCACCATGTAGAAAAGATTTGAAGAAATAAGAACGGCAAGGAATCTTTATTTTGATACACAAGTGTAGTAAAGCAGGCAGAGGGAAGAGGTGGACGTGGGATGTTTCCTAAAGAGATGGTTTGACTTTTCTCAGTGCTCTCAGATATCTCACAGCTCCTCTTGCTGTTGTATAAAAGGTGACATGGTGCATGCACGCGTTTGACCCACTGACTGACCCCGTGTTTTTCTCTCTAGGACTTTGCCTTGCTGCCTGAGAAAGACAAGACGCTCCTCATCGAAGGAGGAGTGACCCTCAGCGGCGGTCAAAGGGCTCGACTCAGCCTGGCCAGGTACTTCCTGTCGCACCTGATTATCTGTCAGCACGCCTCATTCACCCCCTGTATCCATCAGCTACAGTAGAGCTGCTCCATTATGGCAAAAAAATCATAATCACGATTACTTTTGCTAAATATTGAGATCACGATTATTCAACACGATTACTCATTGACCTTGGAAACATCATGCATTTGTTCAACTTTTTGTCTTTTTGAAAAAAATATATATAAATATGATAAATAAATAGTATATATATATATTTTTATTATTCTCTATATTTTAATTAATATATATATATAATTATTATAATACTAATTAATAAAATATATATATAATATAATAATAATTAATAAAAAATATATATATAATTATTATAATAATAATAAATGCAAATTAATTAGAACAAAATAAATAAGATCAACTATGTTGTAATGTTAGTGCTCTTCCATAAACTACTGAAATCTACTAAACATAAATAGTCAATACATAATAATAATATATAAAGATAAATTTGAAATCCTACACAGAAATTCAACATTTCGGTAAACTATATTCAACATATTCCAGTCAGTAACTCAATAAAAAACAAAACAAGAGCATCACTGCGAAACGGAATACGGCACAATAATCATTTTCTCGATTTTCTTGTTTTCATAATCGCTGGAAGCCAAATCGTAATTAAAAATAAAATTTGATTAATCACCCAGCCCTGCTGATTAAAAATAGTATCAGTCTTTGTTTTGCCCAGCTTTTTATGTGTTGTTGTTTTACAATAGACAAAAAAAAACCTGATTTAGAATTTGAGTCATTCTTGTAATGGATGAAGAGCTCTGAAGAGATAAATATAGCAAGTACTGAATCGGTTTGTGGCTTTTTAAAAGATATCATACATTTGTTTACCAGAATCTGTGGTATGTTATGGTTCAGTGAGGAATGGGAATTAAATTCCCTTTTGAGGGGGAGGGCCAAAATATCAGTGGCTCCGCAGTAAATGGATCAAAGAGAGAAAAACACACCAAACATCTTTTTTTCCCCCTTTTTAAAAACCAACATACGTCTCACCTCTGCAACCTTCAAGCTAGAGAACTGCGTACAAACTGTAGTCAATGTCAGGGTCATAAACTAATCACCATTAGCAATATCATCATTACTACTGTAGCACTTCCAGAGTAAGAGGATCCATTCGTTGTAAGTCAATAAAAACATCTGTTACGTGATATTTATATATATTCATTTAGTATCTAGGAGTGATATCTTTGTCAATGCTTCACCTTACAGTATTTGTTCCCATAATCATAACCTGCCAAAGCTGATAACCATCATCAATTATTCTTATCTGTCTGCCTTCAGTAACTATTGTGTTTTATGGTCTCTTGTTTTAATGAGGAGTGCTTTCTACGGCTCTCAGGAGAGCTTTATTACTCCATTAAATCTGTGTGTAGGTTACAGCAGTCAGACACTCTCATATTCCCATGCATTATTTATCAGTTTAGTGTCCTGGCATCAATTTAGCAGCCACTCATTGGTTTTTGGCTTCTGCCATCACTGTAAACATTCACAGGAAGTGATTTATTCCCACAGGGAACCGACTTCCTCATTTACACTATTTTGACATCAAGTTTTCCTCTCTTTCTGTCTCTTGCTTTCTGTTTTCCTTATATTCTGTTTCTCTAACCTTAAACGTATAGTTCAGGTGTTTTGAAGTGGGGTTTTATGAGGTACTTATTCATAGTCAGTGTATTACCTACAGTAGATGACGATTGAAACGCCCCCAGTTTTGAGAAACAGACGAGCATGGGAGCAAAGCAATGTACTGCTGTGGACGGAGGCAGCCGAAAAACACATTTTAGACACCTAAAAGTTTAAGTGTACTCCTATATTTAGAATATTTGCTTTACCTTGCCGTCAGGTAGCCCTTTCTGACAGGGAACTGAAGCTGTTGCTCTCTTCAGAGCCACCAGACTCCATTGACAAAAACAGTAATTTTACCACGCAGAACACAGGAGTTGCCGGTCTACCGCTGCTTTGATCGGTTAGTTTGTTTATGACTTTGGTGAATCCGAACTAACTCTTTTAAAACACCAAAGTCAAACACAAACAAACTAACTGATCGAGGCAGCGGTAGACCAGCAACTCCCGTTTTCTGCGAGGTAAAATTACTGTTTTTGTCAATGGTCTGGTGGCTCTGAAGAGTGTAAACACTAAATGATTTAAGACCTAGATAGATATAACGCGATGATATAAAGTGGTGAAAATAATCTAAATATAGCACACACTTTAAGTTTTAGGTGGCTAAAATATGTTTTGCTGCTGCACCCGTCTACAGCAGTACATTGCTTTGCTGCCGTGCAGGTACTCCTGTCTGTTTCTCCAATCTGGAGGCGTGCCGACCGTCATCTACTGTAGGTAATACACTGACTATGGATAAAAACCTCATACAACCCCACCTCAAAGCATCCGAACGATCCCTTAAACATTTTTTCTCAGTACAGACTCACTTATGTGTGTTTTGTCCCTCAGGGCTGTGTATAAAGATGCCGACCTCTACCTGCTGGATGCACCTTTCACCCACCTGGACATCGTAACAGAGAAAGAGATCTTTGAGAAGTGTGTATCACCAACAGAGAGTCTTTCATGTGGAGGAGGTGGGGGTGGTTGAGCTGAAAGTTTTTTAAGTTCAAGGTCAAGGTTACCTCTTGTTGTCTCAGACACACACAGTCGGGCTGACTGTGGTGAGTCACAGCCGCTTATTCACACTGTAACATTCTCAGGAAATGGGAGTCGAGCAACAAGGAAATTATCCTTTGATGAAATTTGGACTTTGGTAATCTTTCAGAGGGCAGCTTGTTAATTTCAAGTGCTGGTTATTCTTTGAATTGTTGGCACTTCATCCGTCTTTTCCCTCCTTTGTTTGACAAGCTTGGTTTTAAAAAAAAAAAAGATATGTAAAAGTAGACGCATGAATTGATCTCCATTTTCTGTCTCTGCACAGATGCGTCTGTAAACTTATGGCTTCCAAGACGCGCATTGTGGTCACCAGCAAGTTGGAGCATCTCAAACGAGCCGACAGAATCCTTCTGCTGCACAACGGAGACTGCTACTTCTACGGCACCTTCTCAGAGCTGCAGGCCAAGCGTCCTGACTTCAGCTCCCTCCTCCTCGGCATGGAAGCTTATGACAACGTCAACGCAGAGCGGCGCAGCTCCATCCTCACAGAAACTTTCCGCAGGGTCTCCATCGATGAAACAGCTGGCTTCCGAGGCCCAGAGACAATTCGCCAGTCATTCCGCCAGCAACCGCCTCCGATAATCGGCTCTGGACCCCAAGGCCATCCTGGAGGTGATGGCTACCCAGAAAAACGCAAACAGTCCCTCATCCTCAGCCCCCTGGCAGCTGCTCGCAAGTTCTCCTTCATCGCAAACTCCCAACAGACTGCGAATACTCCCCAGTCCACGACGATAGAGGACGGGGTTCGTGAACTCTCTGAGAGGAAATTCTCCGTAGTGCCCGAGGATGATCAGGTAGAGGAGGTGCTCCCCAGGGGGAACTTGTACCATCATGGGTTGCAGCACCTCAACGGGCAACGGCGCCAGTCTGTCCTGGCGTTCATCACCAATTCTCAGGGCCAGGAGCGGCGAGAGCAGATGCAGTCGTCCTTCAGAAAAAAGCTGTCCATCGCCCCACACTGCGACTTGGCGTCTGAGGTGGACATTTACGCCCGCCGCCTGTCCAAGGACAGCGTTTATGACATAAGTGAAGATGTGGATGAAGAAGACATGGAGGTAGAGCTTTGTTAGATGCTTTTTCAAGGCATACTAGAGTACATGAGTTTACAGGTTTTATTAGGGCTGTCAAAGTTAATGCATTAATAGGGACCGCCAAAATCAACACTAAATGAAAGTTCCTCCTATTAGCTTTAAAGTTTTTCTGGATATAAGATATAAGAGCAACTCTGTTTCTTCACAGCAATGCTTCGCAGACGAACGTGAGAACATCTTTGAAACTACCTCATGGAGCTCATATCTACGCTACATCACCTCCAACAGGAGCTTAGTATATGTCCTCATTTTCATCCTCATAGTCTTCTTCATTGAGGTAAAAATCACCATCTTTAAGTTATTGTTTTTTTTTACTTTTGTAAATTTAACTAACAATAAATATGTTTTTCTTTCCACTAATAGGTTGGTGGTTCAGTCATTGGCATTTTCCTCATTACTGAGTAAGTGTCATGTTTCATGTTCACTGAGACTAGAATAGACATTAGTGCCTGTGTTGTTCTTGTCTGCACTGAAATCTGGCCCCCCACAGAAATACTAAATATTGTCATGGATTTTCTTTTTTGACAAAAAATATTCATTAGCTAAAGAAGTTCTTAACAAAGATATTGAAGATGTTTAATGAGAATATTTTTTTCTTTTGTAAGACTATGATTTTGTAGTTACTCTTAATTTGTTTTCTCTATGTTTAAATATATGAATTAGGGATGCACCGATATCAGATATCGGGCTGATTCTGACTCAAATAGCTGGGCCGGATATCAGTGACAATGGGAACGATCTATTCAATTTAATTCTATATGTATTTACTACTATATATACATTATACTATTTAATTCATGTTTAAATTTTGACAAAGTTGTTGCTGCATTAAAAAGGTTTACACTTGAATTTTAATTCCTGTTAGTTTTGAAGATTTTTTTTACCAAAGTTGCTGGTGTACCATTTATTAGGATAATAATGAATAACAATTCAGTAAAATTATATCCATGTATTTATTATTTACATTTTTTGTTTTACAAAGTTAGGAAAGCAATGTTAAAGTCCAGCCCGATGTTGCTTTGGACTAAAGTTTAGTCCGTGTTTCACTCTCAACCCCTTTGCTGTGTTCTACCAGTGAGATCTGGAGGGACGGCGCCAACCCTTCATCACCAAACTACATCGACGTGCAGCACCAGAACGCCTCGTCGCCCCCCACCCACCTGGCGGTCATCGTCACACCGACCAGCGCTTACTACATCATCTACATCTACGTGGCCACGTCGGAGAGCGTGCTGGCCTTGGGGTTCTTCAGGGGTCTCCCGTTAGTGCACACGTTACTCACTGTGTCCAAAAGACTGCACGAGCAGATGCTCAGCGCCGTGCTACGAGCCCCCATGGCGGTGCTCAACACTATGAAGACAGGTGACTTTCTCAGTTTACTTTCTTTTTCTTTTTTCAGGGATTTTCTGTGTGGTTTAAATAAAAACAATGTCATGACAGTCAACATGTATTCTCTTGTTTTGTCTAAAACCACATCTGTTTAGCCATGTCAAATACCATACTAATGTAGTCATTCACTTCAGTGAGTTTTTCCTGATCTTCTTTCCTGTTTGTCCTCTTGCAGGCCGCATCATGAACAGATTCACCAAGGACATGGCCACCATAGATGACATGCTGCCTCTGGTGCTGTTTGACCTCATTCAGGTATTTAACCAACACAATGGATGATGCAACATGTAACAATGTTTTCAAGTATCAAGGTTATATTTGTCACATTTTCAATACCTCTACATTATGCAGTGAAATGCTTGTTTGCCTCCTTCAGTACTGTACTTGAAATATCAATAATAGAGCTGTCAAAGTTAACGCTATAATAACACGTTAAGGTTTTAACGCTGCTTATTTCTTTAACACATTAACGCAACTTGCAAGGTTGTAGGGAGCTCAGTTTTAAAGCTAGAGTGAAGATGCTGGAATCAATTGGTACCAACCATGTCATACCAGCTTGTCACGAAGGAGGCTAAATAACGCTGCAAACTTGCACGTATCGTTGGTAGTACTATATTATTTCTGCTCATTCTTCTCTTTTTTTCCCCTCTCCCACCAGCTCACATTGATTGTTACGGGTGCCATCTTCACCGTGTCCATCATGCGGCCTTACATCTTCATCGCTGCCATCCCGTTGGCCGTCGTCTTCGTTATCCTCAGAAAGTACTTCTTACGAACTGGACAGCAACTCAAGCTACTGGAGGCTGAAGGTCAGAGTGGAGCGGGACGTGTGTGTGTGTGTGTGTGTGTGTGTGTGTGTGTGTGTGTGTGTGTGTGTGTGTGTGTG
>CAKAOH010029206.1:0-27016 GCA_916701665.1 Sebastiscus tertius | reverse complement strand
TGTGTGTGTGTGTGTGTGTGTGTGTGTGTGTGTGTGTGTGTGAGAGACATTGTGCTATTAAGGAATAGTGCAATGACTCCTTTTGATCAAAAAGCGATGAAAAGGCTGCTTCTCATCACAGCATTGCGTGGAAAGTAGAGTATTAAGTGAAGAGATTGAACTTCTCATAAAAAAGAAATGTAAATCTAAAAATCTGCTATCACATGATTAATACATTTAATTAAATGTAATAAATGCTTAATTTCAAATGTGGGACTTAAAAATGCATTCTGAATGCAATTAGATGTATTTAAAGCTTAATATATTTATAATATTCTTTAAAGTCCATTTAAGGTTAGTTCTACAGAATATATCCAAATGCTTTCTTACTGTGCTATGCATTAGAAACCTATTTGAAATGCATTGTGGATAAAACATAACAGTAAGCTTGTTAAATTGGTCTTGCTGATGTGTTTGAAGACATCCATATATCTGAAGTATCCTTGAGTAACAGGCTGAATTGCTGCCAGCCTCAGGGGTGTTGTTCTTTAGCGCTAGCTCTAAGAGCATTTACTCCTGAATATAATATAAGTTTTAAATTTTTATTTCTCTTCAACATAATGAAAGTGAAGAGTTAAGAAGGAGGGCAACAGGCAGAGACGAGATCTGCAAGAACGCAGTGATGAAATGGCAAATATTCAGGAAGAGTAAAAGTGAGAACATGACAGGAAAACCAATAGAGTGAACAGAGGAAGAGAAAGGGGGGGCAGACGCCAGAGTCATCATAACTGCCAGCAGGGCTGGTAGATGGCCCGGGTCCAAGGGGGCAAAGGTCCTGTTGAAGAACAAAAACATGACGGAAGAGGAAGAGTTGAAGGAGAGGATGGATGGGCTGCCTCAGAGGGGCGGGAACAGTTAGAGGAAGTGAAGCAGGGCGAATAAAATGACCATTATCCTCCAATTAACAAAGAGACTGGTGTCCCTGTGAAAAGATGGAAAATATTCCTAAAAGCTTTTACACGTTAGACAGTTGTTCATAGGGTTTGTGGGAGTTTAATCTTTGGGTGTACTTTTGCAGGACAATCTCTTTAACTACTAGATCTTCTCCCCAAGTGAGAGTTTCATAATGAATGGTGTGTTGCAGAGATGGTCAGTCTGCTAACAGTGTTTTGGCAATGATGAGAAAGGTGGCGTAGTAGAGTAGTGGGCAATTTGGCTTACAAACAGTACTCAGTAGTAGTCAACATTAAATACTACAATTTCCTCTTATTTTTGTTTGTATCCACAATCTATTCTTATTTTGTTAGTAACCATTTATTTCTGGGTCTTTGCTCTTCTCTTACAGTAGGTAAGAGAACATTTTACGAGTGGTCGAGAGCACTCTTACCAAAATAAGAAAAAAAAACATCTTGTTCTCTTAGTCCACAAATTGTTTGTCGAACGAGAAAACAAAAAACACACGAATATCATATAATCAAATTTAGATTATTATATGTTTTAGACTAATTATAATGATTGGATTATTAAAGAAATACTATTGGTCAATTTATCCCAATTAAGGCTATAAAAACCTTTTGGATGATATTGCACGTGTTCAGGTTGTGAATGGCTCACATACTGCTCTTCACGATCAAACTAGGCAGCCAACCTTCAGCCTGGCGTGTAAAGGCCTTGAAGGGATGGTTTGGGTGTTTTTGAAGTGGGGTTGTATGAGGTACCTATCCACAGTCAGTGTAGGAGTTAACCGCATGGAAGCAAAGCAATGTACTGCTGTGGACGTTGGCAGCAGCAAAATGTATTTTAGACACCTAAAAGAAAGGCTCACCTAAAAAAATGTATGTCCATTTAAGTGTATGTATATTTAGAATATTTTTCGATGGAGAACTGAACTGAAAATGAAACTTGTATTTACTTTTTTTTTTAATCTGCGCCTGCTGGCTTTAGAGAGAGCATAGATAAGTTTTACTTTCAGTTCAGTTCCCCGTCGTTAAGGAGAAGGAAAAGGCTGTCTGACGGCAAAATAAAGCGGTGATAATATTTTAAATATAGCGTACACTTAAACTGATATTTATTTGTTTAGGTGGCTAAAATACATTTTGCTACAGGACATTGCTTTGCTCCCATGCTGCTACTCCTGTCTGTTACTATGGATAAGTACCTCATACAACCCCCATTTCAAAACACCCGAACTATCCCTTTTAAGCAAGGAATCTGTGTGTGTGTTTGTTCTTTGCTTATCTCGAAAACCGTTCATCTGATCTATTTCACACTTGGCGAGTGTATTACTGGGGAACCAAGGACTTGCGCTGCTAAAGTTGGTGAAATTTGAAAATGTGACACCTTCAATTTTAATAAACTTTGAGCAAGCAATAGCGCTCTGTGCAGCGGGGCTTCAGGGCTCTGCAGACTGAGAGTGATTTGAAAAACAATTTCACAGATTAGAACACTGCACATTTATCTAAAA
Source organism: Sebastiscus tertius (assembly GCA_916701665.1). NCBI lineage: Eukaryota > Metazoa > Chordata > Actinopteri > Perciformes > Sebastidae > Sebastiscus > Sebastiscus tertius. The sequence continues at coordinate 24,573 of CAKAOH010029206.1, read as the reverse complement.
GTTGAGAAGTCCTAGTGTGGCAGCCAGCAGGACGGTGCAGCTCTGTACAACCAGAGGATGAGAAAACAGGTCACCGGACTGCTGACGAACATGCCACATGTGTTTTTTGGACTTCTCTGCTCTGCTCTCACTTCTGTTACTGAATGTACTTCTCGGTGATGACGGCGAGGTGTTTTCCGGAGCTGCTGAGAGCACATCGGGGTCAGAGAGACGAGCCGCGCTGGGATTTCCTCCAACCCCATCCTGGTGTCGCTCTCATTGGTGTCACAAGAAGCATGTCTGACAAAATACTGTGGACGTTTTATGTGTATTAGTCACTCAAATGTTTATTAGAATGTTTTCGCTTTTTGGCAGCATTGTTTTATTTATATTACTCAAAGATACCCCAGATGCATCCCCCAAAAGTCCAACTAAAATGGAATATTGAAAGCAGAGAGAGACAAGTGACTTCAACTGTGCTGTACCACAGAGCCAAATCTGGTAAAGTTAGAAGTGAAAGAAGCTGCAGTTGAAGCTGTATAGATCAACTGAATGAATATTTGTAAAGCAGCTTATAAAATATTAAACTGTATGTACTTGAACCATGTGTGTTCTTCCTCCTCCTCTCCTGCAGCTCGTAGCCCCATCTTCTCCCACCTCATCATCTCGCTGAAGGGTTTATGGACAATTCGGGCGTTTGGGCGTCAGACCTACTTCGAGACGCTTTTCCACAAGGCGCTGAACACTCACACAGCCACCTGGTTCCACTACTTGTGCACGCTGCGCTGGTTCCTCTTCCGCTGCGACATGATCTTTGTCCTGTTCTTCACCGCTGCTGCCTTCATCGCCGTGGGAACAAACCGTGAGTGACGGGATGACTGTGGGTGGACAGATGATGGGCTGCATGCATAGAAAATCTGCTTAAATCATAACATGGCAAACTGCAGTCCAACAGGCAACAACAGCTGTCAGTGTGTCAGTGCGCTGACTTGACTATGACTTGCCCCATATTTAGCCTCCTTCTCGACAAGCTAGTATGACATGGTTGGTGTCAATGGTTCCTTAGGATGTATAGTTTCATATGATACGGTGTCTTCACTTCACTAGCTTTAAAACTAAGCCCGCTAGAACTTTAAAAATCACAAGTTGCGTTAATGCATTAAAGAAATGAGTGGCATTAAAATGTTAACTTTGACAGCCCTGCAAAAAACTAAAAGAAAAACGTCCCTGGGTATCCCCCAGTAGTGTCTAGCCATTTAATAGATTTTGGCCACTAAATCTGTCACCAAGCAAACAACAAAGTGCTGCTAAAATACTTTCTACCAAAGAAATGGTTCGAAAGAAAACTAGTTTGGGAATTATTCCCAGTAACTGAGGTGCCGTTCTTGGTAAAACAATGCTTTTCAACACATTTTCATTAGCATTCATATTGAAGGAAATGCCGAAGTTTCAGAGGTGAATATCTCAAAAGCTGAGCTCATAAAAGTGAAACTATCTGCATGGCTACAAACCAGTGATAAGAGAATGTTTTTGGGGGAATCAGATCTTTTTAACACAAATACTATAAAAAACACGTTTGCATGGTTTTCATACAACAACAGTTGCTCCAAATTAGCTGAAACTGAGAAAACAGCATTGTGGCAAACCTCAGTCAACAGGGCACTGTCATCTTGTTAGGGAAGCCTTTAAGGAAACCAGAGCAGCAGTTTGTACACATGAATCCCAGGAAGTAGGGAACATCTTGAAATTCCAGTAAGTTGGTTAACACCTTATTATTTCCACTTGGCCTATCGAGTGAAGAAGACTCGGTCTTATCTGGGTGTTACAGTGTGGAGAGTCAGATATCAGGATCATAACAGACAGTTTGTCTGTTGATCAAAAGTGTCGGAATGCCACCGGATAAAATGTCATGTGCAAAAGGAAGTGTGTGTGTGTGTCAAATTAAATGAATGGGAAACACAAGTGCACGCACACACACATGTACAAACACGTGTTGCTGCGTCATTCCCTGTGTTTATGTTGAGAGCAGATTAAAGGGTCATTTCACAGCTCATTATTTCCAATAGAGCAAGAAGCAGAGCTGCAATACCTGACCGCTGCTCTGACATCAGAGAGCAGCTTTGATTGGACAATAGTGATGATTGTGTGTGTGTGTTTGTGTGTGTGTGTGTGTGCTCTACAGAGGACAAACCCGGGGAGGTTGGCATCATCGTGGCCCTGGCTATGCTCATCCTGGGGACTTTCCAGTGGGCTGTCATCACCAGCATCACTGTAGACGGACTGGTATGTGGTTCACAGTAAGACCTGACCTGCATTAAAATACCACACAACCAATGGCCAGTTAAGAGTGTGTCAAGCGTTACAAACACACACATCAGAGGAGGTTTTGCTGAACGTGTATGGGTTCGTTTTTTAACACCTGTAATCTGCAACCAGGTCTCTGCAGCTAATCCAGAATGTTCCTGTGACACTGAACATGCTTTTACAGTTTGTTTGTGGAGGGATACACTTCCAATTATTGATGACATCTAGTTATTGTTTGTATGGAGTTTGAATGCACTTATTAGACTAAAGCATCTGCCATCTTTTTTCCTCTTGATCTGTGTAACAGCAGTAGATGCTGCTGTATTCAGATCTGTATTGTAGTGGGTAGAAGGAAGAACAGGGTGAACTGCAGGCACCTCAGCAGTCAGTGCTGTTTATAACGACTGTATGAGGCTCTTTTAACCATCCAGTGGTTATTTTTCTTCTCACATTTCGGTCATTGGAGCTGGCGGAGCTTATCACCGTGCAGGACGTTTTGTTCAGTACGCACACACACTTACAGTGGAGGTGGAGGTGGTGGTGTGTTTGGGGGAGCTGGCAGAGTTCTTCACAGAGTGACTGATATTCTAATGTGAGAAAAGAACTCATTACTGTAAATAACATTTTCAGTGATAGTAAGAGTACAGTAGCTACTAAAATATCCCTCTCAAGCACAAGAATGTTTAGTTTGATTTTGCTGAATCATTGCTTGAGTAAGAAAACCACATTACCCACAGTATCTCTTTGACTTTAACTTCGATGATAGGCTAAAGTAATAGTAAGTACAAGTTTTTCTCTCATTGTTAAGTACAATATTTCAGTCAAAACCAGATAAATATGAATGCGTTTTTTACACAACGCTGTTGAATACTCTATTCTGATTGGTCAATCATGACGTTCTACTGTCTGTTATTTCTTTATATCAGACCGTTGCTATGTATAACAGACCGTTGCTATGGGCGCAGTTCTGATGTCTGACTCTGGCAGACCGTTTGTGTTAAAGTATTGATTTCTTAGTAAGTAGCCGTGTAATAAGAGGGATAACGTACAGATAAAGATAATCATTGTTGTTAAATGTGTTATGAAATGTTGTGAAAGACCCCTCCACTTCATATCGCCGTATCGCCCTGTCAGGGTTCATTTCACAACAATGACTTTCTCTTTGCTGTACATTATCCCTTACTTACTTACTTCAAAACATGTACAGCAGGAAACAAACAAGGTACTGAATAATAAAAAGCCTAGAAACTCACTGGAGAACAGTAGTAAACTGTATTTATACTGGGTAACTCCCAGTGACCCACAGCTCCCCTCACCCTCTCTTCTCTCTCAGATGCGTTCAGTGGATCGTGTGTTCAAGTTCATCGACCTGCCATCAGAGGAGCCGCTGCCGGGCAAATCCGGCGGTAAAGGAAGCCCCGACCTCGTCATCGACAACCCGCACGCCCGGGACTGCTGGCCCAACCGCGGCCAGATGGACGTCAAGGGCCTCACTGTCAAATACACGGAAGCTGGACGCGCCGTCCTCAGCGACATCTCCTTCTCCGTGGACGGAGGGCAGAGCGTAAGTCCTGACTGATGGGTAGAGAGCGTGTGTGACTGGAGTTTAATGAAAGTCGGCAGAGTGATGCATGTTCGCTCTGCCTTATTGGATTTTAAAACATCAAAGCTCTGATTGGCCCGAGAGGAGCGCTGCAGTAATTAAAGGATCATAGGAAGGTTATAGCAAGGTGACATACCAGCCAGCAGGAAGGCTGTGTTACATGTGTGGTGACATGTTTACTGCTTGTTTCATCAATATGTTTCTATTAACACTGGATCAATCAACTATGTATATGTGAAAGGGGTCAACATCCCAGATAATTGTCACCACCTCTGCAACTCTCTTTAGCTCTCTTTAGCTCTACTGAGTGATTCAGAGACTTTCAGCTTATTGTTTTAGATTTTTAACTTTCCTGTTTTGTTACAGTCTAAAATGTCGTCCACACCAAAAACAATAACTATATAATTAATATTAATTTAACCGATTTGTAAGGTTGACAGTTTTAAAGCTGGAGTAAAGATACTGGCATAATATGAACTAGAAAACTTAAAGGATCCATCTGTACCAACCACGTCATACTGGCTTGTTGTGACGGAGGTTAAATAACGCTCCAAACTCGCGCTAAATTTTGGCGAGGAAAAACTGGCATGGCCATTTTCAAAGGGGTCCCTTGACCTCTGACCTCAAGATATGTGAATGAAAATGGGTTCTATGGGTACCCACGAGTCTCCCCTTTACAGACATGCCCATTTTATGATAATCACATGCAGTTTGGGGCAAGTCATAGTCAAGTCAGCACACTGACACACTGACAGCTGTTGTTGCCTGTTGGGCTGCAGTTTGTCATGTTGTGATTTGAGCATATTATTTATGCTTATGCAGTACCTGTGAGGGTTTCTGGACAATATTTGTCATTGTTTTGTATTAATTGATTTCCAATAATAAATATAAACAGACATTTGCATCAAGCAGCATGTTTGCCCACTCCCATGTTGATATTAGTGTTAAATACTTGACAAATCTCCCTTTAAGGTTCATTTTGAACAGATAAAAAATGTGTGATTAATCGCGATTAAATATTTTAATCGATTGACAGCCCTAATCAACATATATATCATCATATAAATACAAAAATTGTTCTTAGTCAGGGTGACTGCTCCTCACCAGGTCACTTCCCTCATGTCACCGTCACACCAGCTGCTTGTTCCAACACATACCCTTATTACTAATGTGTAAACAGAAACACGTGCGCAGACCCACATCCAACATACGGGGACAGAATTTAATCTCTTATCACTTCATAAGAGGTTAAAGTAGGCTGATCAAGTTTCATAAGACTCGAGTCTGCTCGAATCCGCCCCTGAGTCTACTGCTATCTGGGTCTACAAACACTTGAGCATTGAAATGTTGATGACATATGAAAACAGAGACTCAAATATCAGCACAAAATCCAAAAGCCGACCAGGAATGATAGCTATCCCAGCAAATATGGCAACTGTTTGCTAACAAGTTGCCATATCAACTCATAAGGTGATAACGTCAGTGTTGTGTTTCCCCCAAGTGGACGAAATAAATCAGTTAAAGCAGTTTTTAAGTTACGAATTAGAAGAATTTGGGCATGGAAGCAAGTATTTTGTTCATATTCATCAATATTCAAAGTAACAAAATGTCCCTGTCTGCAGACGAATAAGCAAGACCCTGAGGGAGCTGTGCAGTATGAGTAAATACAGAAACAATAGTATTGGTAACAAATGCTTTTTTTTTGCTGGTAGAAAACACTTTTTTCTTTTTTTCATACATAGGCTAGACTCACCGCAGTAAATGTCTCCCTACTATCTGGATTTCAAATGTCTTTGCTGTTTAATTAGGGCAGAGGAGGAAGGCGGTACTGTAGTGGCCAAATAGCTTTCAGTGGAAAATAGAGAAAACATATAATATTTGACCGCGCTCTCTCTCTCTCTCTCTCTCTCTCTCTCTCTCTCTCTCTCTCTCTCTCTCTCTCTCTCTCTCTCTCTCTCTCTCTCTCTCTCTCTGCTCCTGGCAATAATTAAAGCCAGTATGAGCTCCTCATAATGAATCCTGGAGGACAGCCGAGCTCAGTGAGTGTCAGCACTTTAGCTTCGTCCCATTAGCTCCTCTATGGCCTCCTATAAATGGGCTAATTGTTGCTGCAAGGCTGCAGAAGAAAGGACGGAGAGCTTTTAGACTCCTAAACATCTCGAGGCAGGAGGAGTCCATTTCACAATGTCATGAGTGTACTCCACTTGTATCCATATGTACTGTACAGTATGTGTTCATGCAGTTGATATAGAACTAACTGAAATGGTGTTAATTAAGCTTTTTAATCAACTGAAAAGCTAGTAGTGAGTGAGTCTATTTAGCAGATTCAAATGTTTCTGTTCTGGTTGTGTGTGTGTGTAGATGGGTCTGCTGGGTCGAACCGGTTCAGGGAAGAGCACCCTGCTCTCCGCTCTGCTGCGTCTGGCCTCCACTGACGGGGAAATCTCCATCGACGGCGTCTCCTGGAGCTCCGTCTCGCTGCACACGTGGAGGAAGGCCTTTGGGGTGGTGCCGCAGGTATGTCTATGACATCGCTGGTTCAAATTCACATACTGTTGACGCTGATATCAGTAGTTTGGCAATAAGGAAGTGCAGAAAGGTGATTTAAAAGTTAAATCAATTGTTCAGAATTCACCTTTCAGAGAGTTACATCTGAAACAATGAAGAGCTTTTCAAACATTGAAAGCTTTTCTTTATCTTGCACGGCAGCTGGATTTTCTCAATATCACGAGATCACATATCACACGAAAATCCTTCTTGTCAGGCTTCAAGTAATGCGTTTGTGTTTCGAACCACAGTGGTTCGGACCAATCAGCGTCCTATGAGGAGCTACTGGCGTGCTTTAGGTGTGTGAGACAACACGGAGAGAGGCGACTGTTCGTTCTAAACAACAATGGCGGCTCCTGTAGAGGTTAGCGTAGATCCTGCAATAGCATCAGTTATATGAGAACTGGAGAGTATTTCTTCATCGAAAGAATAGCAAAGAATGGCACTGAAGGCTTTGAGATGGGACTCACTTTTGGCCAATGAATCACTTTAATCTTTATTCCATTTTAGATCCAAAACATAAACAGGTTGTTCAAGTTGTGAAACATTTCTGACTTGGAGAAAAGTTTATTTCATTATCACTGGAAAGTAGTTCAGTAGCCTGAATGTGTATTAAATATGTCAATGAGTGAACACGATCTGTGCAAAGTATCCAGAGAGTAGTGAAATAAATTAGCTGCTTCCTGATCTGCTGTGTGTTTGTTAGAGGTGTCACATGGAGGAAGAAAACTCCTCTGTTTTAGATTTTAAAGGGGACTTATTGTGCTTTTTTTCCCCTTTCCTGTCGTGTGTTCTTTGGGTTTTTTGGGGCTCTTTAGTTCCTCTCCAGTGGCTCCCTGTGGATTTTGAAAAATGGAAATGAATAATTTTTTTTGTTTACATTTTCATTGTTGTAGGTCTATGGTACGACGGAGTATTAGGGCCACATTGAGGGGAAAAAAAATCTGAGATTTTGGGAATAAAGTCATAAAATTACGAGATTATTACCCCCCCCCAAACACACACACACACACCTCCTCCCCGCGATCCTGAAAAGGATAAGTGGTTACAGATAATGGGATGGATGGATGGATTGTTATTTTGAGGGCAGCACTTCTCATTCCAAGGCAACCTTTCTAATCCAGTTCCTTGACTATGATTTAAATGTTTTGAACAGAGAGTTTTTATTCTGACCGGCACTTTCCGGATGAACCTGGACCCACACGGACGTTACAGCGATGAGGAGCTGTGGAGGGTCGCTGAGGAGGTGAGGCTCTGTTTCCTCTTTTCATCTGCTGTGTTTATAATTGTGGCCATTATTGGTAAAGCAGTCTAGTCTACAACACAGTTTAATTAATCAATTAGAAGTCATTTGGAGGAACTTTAGATTTTTTTTTTCTCCTCCGTGATGGACAGTGGAGTGAATTCTAGAGTAAAATGTGTTTTGTGTGTCGTCAGGTGGGTTTGAAGTCGGTGATCGAGCAGTTTCCAGACAAGCTGGACTTCCAGCTGGAGGACGGAGGCAACGTGTTGAGCAACGGACACAAACAGCTGATGTGTCTCGCCCGCTCCATCCTCAGCAAGGCCCGCATCCTGCTGCTGGACGAACCCTCCGCCTACCTCGACCCCATGTCAGTATCAACACCAAGACACTAATCTGTGTGTGTGTGTGTGTGTGTCTATAGTGTAAGATTGTGCACCTTTTTAGTGTAATGCAGTTTCCAAACTTAATTTTGAGTTCAGAGTTTATTTTAATAATTTGACACTGAGCATCAGGAAAAAAAAATACATAAGCGTACTTACAGTAAGTACAATTTTGAGTTACTTGTACTTTACCATTTAATGCTACTTTACAGTTCTACTTCACTACAATTCAGTATACAGTGTAGTAATACTCTGTTACTAGTAAAAGCCCTGCATTTAAAATCTTACTAAAAGAATTAGTGTGTATACTGTAAGTAAGTAACTGATATAAGTAGGTGTTCAGAATCTGTTGTGAATTTATTTTATTAATTTATTTATTTATATTTCTTTACAATCTGCAACCAACAAATACTACTTATTGTGCCTTTAAATATGTTTTTTTTTTTTTTGACTTGTGCTTTTTATTGTTTCCGTGAGAAAAATGACTACGACAACCTAAACTATAACAAATGATATTGATATATATTAACATATAATAACTAGATAGTAACTGTAAGTTGGAAAGTAAAGTATTCAAAAACAAGGGAAGAGAAAAATGTAATAAGAATAAAATTAAATAGAAAAATAAGAACAATAGTAAATATTTAAAAGTTTTGAATAAATAATAATAATAATAAATAAATAAATGAATGAATAAAATAAATTCACACACCAGATTCCCAACACCTAGAGTACTTACATCCCTGTGGTCCCGCCTCCACGTTAATTCTTTTGGTAAGATTTTGAATGCAGGACTTTTACTAGTTACAGTAGTATTACAACACTCTGCTACTGCTACTTATACTTAAGTAAAGGATCTGAGTACTTCTTCCACCGCTGCATACTGGATTCAAAATGCATCTCTGCTACTTGTGTAGATGGTTTTACTCAGAGCCTTGAAACAGCACAGTCACACATTTCCATTTACTGACATTAAGCTGTGACTTCTGCAGCGTTTAAGAATATATCAAACTTGAAACCTGCAGACAGACTCAGAGCGATATCCTGTCACTATCAGATAGATTTAGCACGTATTAATAAGAGCAGTCTGCCTGCATTACTGCTGTCTCTTTGATATTTGTCTTTTTTTTTGCTCTTATGGGCATTTGAGAAGCTTTGATAAACGTTTTTTTGCAAGAAAGTGCCTCCTACTGTTCACTTAAACACAGCTGATACCTGAAAGTGATCAAGGGTTGTGTGTTTGCAGCAGCTCAAGTCACCCAAATCCAACATGTGTGGTGCTCCTGTCGCTGCATATGGTGACAATCTAGAGTGCTTAGACTAATTCTGACCTACTGTGTGTGTGTGTGTGTGTGTGTGTGTGTGTGTGTGTGTGTGTGTGTGTGTGTGTGTGTGTGTGTGTGTGTGTGTGTGTGTGTGTGTGTGTGAGAGCATATGTGCAGAGGGGAGTTCATAATGGTAAATGAAGCCTATAATGAGCAATCTAGTTTAACCTGAGGCCAACGCTGCCTGCTCTTTCATGTTGGCCTCAATGGGAGCATAACGCTAAGCTGCTGCTGCTGCTGCTGCTGATGATGATGATGATGATGATGATGATGATGATGATGATGATGACGGTGTGTGTGTGTGTGTTTGTGTTTGTGTGTGAGCAGAACGTTACAGGTCCTGAGGAAGACGCTGAAGCACGTGTTCTCTGGCTGTACCGTCATCCTATCAGAACACAGAGTGGAGCCGCTGCTTGAGTGTCAATCATTCCTGGTAGGTTTTTGGATTTTCTGCTTGTTATTTGAGTCTGTTTTCAGAGTTACCACCTACCACCTATCACCTACCAAAGCTTGTCCTGTCTCTACTGTCAACTCTGTAAGGCAAAAAATAAATACCATACCTTAAAAAAAGTATGTTTTGCTTCATATTGCCTGAATTGAACCCGACACTAAACTCCCAGTTTGTCATCCAACATGAATCCGACAGTTTCATTATACTGTTGACACAATTTAGGACAACACATCCTGCACCACATACACTCGTTGTGGTTGTAGAGTGTACCTAATGAAGCTTTGACAGATTAAGTAAATATTTAATGTCTTTTTTAGGACATTGATGTAACTTTTCCACATATTCTAAAGCCATCAATCCCACTGTTGAACTAAAATGTGTTTCCTGCAACATTTCCACCTCCAATGAGCTTTTATTATTTAGATCTTAGAAACATCATATTTAGCAATAAAACACGTTTATAAACCCACTTAACCGACGTTTCCTCCCTCCCGTCTATGCAGATGATCGAGGGCAGCTCCATTAAAAGCTACGACTCCATCCAGAAGCTGCTGAACGAGACGAGTCACCTGAAACAGGCCATGAGCCAGGCCGACCGGCTCCGCCTCTTCCCGACGCTCCACCGCCTCAACTCCAGCAAGAGGGCGCCGCCGCAGACCGCCAAGATCTCGTCCCTGCCGGAGGAAGCTGAGGACGAAGTCCACGACACTCGCCTCTAACCGACCAGGCAACAAACACACACACACACACACACTCCTAACTGTAACAGACAAAAACAAGGGTTTGATCCAGTGTTTTGATACTGATCATTTTGAGGATAAGTGGCCAATAATTAGCAGTGAAACAGCATCTCAATCACTGTGGGACACTAAAAATTAAATGTAAAAAATGTGTAAAAACTCAATTTACACTGAATCATAATTGGCTAAAATCAAAAATGAAATGCTTGAAGAAAATAAAAATTAAACTTTTCCGTCATATCATTTTCCAGCACAATGTGGAGGCGGAGATTACAGAAACAGAAACTTCATATTACAAGTGTGCAAATCTTAAGAGCAACACTACATATTGACCAACACAGTACAACATGTCTGCAAGTTTAGAAAAGATATTATGTAGGTGGATTGGAATTAAAAGATGCAAGATGCTGTAAATCTGTTACTGAATTAGAAAAAGAATAATAATCCGGAGTGTGTATGTGCTGCAGGGAGAGATCTGATTAGGAGGATCTGACTTCCAGGAGCAGAGCTAGAAGTAATGTGCACATAATAACATGTCCCAAATGCTATGGGTGAGTCTGAGTAACTGGACACTTATTCGTTGGACCATCTCAAGTGCCTTTGCAGGTTTCAGTCAGTCAGGGTTTTTTGGGGGGGTCTGGTCAAGCTGTGTGAGGATCCTTCAGTTCAGATAATCCTCAGTTTCTTCACACCAAAATATTGTTTGCTTTGAAAAAGCATAAATTGCATTATAGTTTTTTTCGCTAATTGTTTAAAAAAAACTTTCATTGGTTTGAATTAAGGGACTTTTACGTGCTAAGAAAAAAGTTTTGTTCTGAACAGCCAGCTACTTTTCACTGGAGCCTTCAATCTCTTTATTTTGTTTTAACTTGGACTGAACACAAAAAAACAGCAGCCGCTGTAGAAGTCTGACTTATTCTACGGTATCCTGCACGATTGGATTTATCTCCTGTCCAATTATAAAGTTTGACTTTTTATTTGCATTTTGATGTATTGCATTAGAAAACTTTCTCAATTGCGAAAAAAGTTTTTACACCTTTGTCGAAAAGGAGTTGATGCGCTAAACGGATTATGGAAATGCCTTTGTTGAATCAGTTCTGACGTAGCGAACATTTAACTCACATGACTGTTCTGCTGTTTCCGCCGTCTTCCAGGTTATATATTTATATCGTCTTCATCTCCAGACGGCATAAAACATGGTTTTCAGAAACGCTGCCTAGTTGGAATAAATCTGAAAATGCTGTTCTCATATTTGTGTCTGTGGACGAGGAAAACAAAGCTTCTCCAAAACGTTAAGGTTAACAAAAGAACTTTTTTAAATTCCAAAATAGTCAATCACACAATACAGGTGTTGTCACTCCCTGTATTTAATGTTATAACATGACTTTGAAGCATAAAATAAGTATTTGATCAAAGTTGCTGTTGTGAACAGTTAGCATTAATGAGCAAAGGACAAATGGATATTTTGTACTCATTTAGTTTTTATAAGAAAAACAGAAAAATGTAATGTTTGGCTCAGGGGGCAACCTCCGAGTCTGAAAAGTGAAGCCAATGCTAAAGTGCCTTAAACTTGCATTCTTTGTAATAGCCAGCAGGGGGCGACTCCTCTGGTTGCAAAAAGAAGTCTGGTTGGATAGAAGTCTATGAGAAAATGAGCCTACTTCTCACTTGATTTATTACCTCAGTAAACATTGTAAACATGAGTTTATGGTCTCAATCACTAGTTTCAAGCTTTCTTCAATACAGCATGATGTTCATTTAGTAAATTATGGTCCCATTTAGAGTCAAATAGACCATAAAGCAGGGGATGCTTTAGGGCGTGGCTACCTTTTTTCAGTCCATGAAAGGTAATTGTAATATTTTGGTCGCATAAAAATGTCTTATTCAGTGTTGTTGTACTTAGCTCCGCCCTCTCGTGTCACTTTTGGTTCCAAAAAACCAAGATGGTGATGTTAAAAGTGCCGAACTCGAGGCTTCAAAACCGTAATACACAATCCAATGGGTGACGTCACGGTGACTACGTCCACTTCTTATATACGGTCTATGTTTGGCTACACAGTGAAACTGCTGCTGCTAAGTTGTTGGACACTAAGGCTTTTATGGGCTGGAAATATACAAAATTTTAAATTCCGTACATCCGACAGGACGAAAAGAGATCAGAGCTTTGTGAAAAAGGGAAATAAGGCAAACTAGAGAAAGAGTAAGACTTCTACAGTGGCTTCATGTGTGTTGCGTTGAAGTGTCTTCTGAATATTTGCTTTTGTATCTTTGGTTAGTCGGTCCAACCCTGCACAGTAACATCACTGCCGTCAACACGCGCATCAACAGGAACAGTGAAACAGTGACGCCATTGGCTGACGCTAACGAGTGATGACTCAGAAACTCTTATTTTTCTATCTGTATGCACTTTAGAGACACCCTGAGGTACTCATCAGCTTTCACAGCAAGGAAACAGTCAAATGATTAAATGCTGTGCAACAGTGTTTTTTTTTTTTCAAAGTCTTTGTCAACAAATTACGCTTTTTACTTTAATTTTTCAGCCTCTGTTATTATTATAGAGAGATGGCTTTAATTCATCAAAAAACTACATTTTCTATTTGAAATAAAGTATATTTTTTCAGAGCTGTTGCTGTACAAACGCAAAACAAACTTTAAGCATTTCTTTATCATATTCCAAGTTATATCTGTACTTCCCTTGGAAACTGGAAACCATTTTGACTCTTTTAACATCACTTTATTTTCTTTGGTTGAGGGAAGAGTGTGTTGCTCCTTTCATACTGTATAATAGTTTTGTAAAGCAGCGATGATGAAAATTAAGGTACCATGGAGAAATGCCTTGATATGTAAACTGTGACGACAGATTTTTTTACAGAGTAAATTAAGAACAAAGCTGTTTCTTACTCATAGGAAAGGGACACAGATGTCCAAAAAATGTATAAATGTATTTGTTCAATCAACTATATTTCCAGTAAAACTAAAGATTTGAGAATGTCATTGTGGTCGTGTCATTTGTGTTAAAAAGCCAGTTAGCGTTGGTTATATTAAAGGAAATTCTGGTTAATTATTTGGGTCTTGTTCGTGAGGTGTTTGTGGATTAAATTAATAATTATACTGTAGAGGGTGCAATTTCTACTACAACTCAGTCACAACAGATTTTATACTGTAAAGTGAGGTGTATGGAGGACGCAACCTGCCAAAATTAAAATGCAGCAAAATAATATTAAAAATAAAAGTAGCCATTAATTAATTGATAAAACATAAATTGATATTTCTGTTTTAATTTTCTTTTTCTTTTTTATTTATCTTTGTATTAATTCCCTTATTTATTTATTTACTCTTTAACTTTTATTTTTAAATGTGTGTACTTATTTATTTATTTTTGCGTGACATTTTCTTTGCATTTCACCTCTTATTTGGGTGAGGAGAGAGGCGGAGGGACCGTTAGACCCAGCGCTGCCACCAGCCTGCTGTTGGGCTCATTTTCTGTAACCAGTGTAGCATTAATGCTTGGCAGAATTAGCAAGCTATCTAACTAGCCAGCTGTCCGCTAGTTTGCTAGTTCCACCATGCTTTAAAACGGGGAGTGGCGATTTGACGCGAGGGCCTGAACGTCGGTCGCTGCTCTGGACGGCTGCCTGGCTGGACTGACAGACAACAGTCTGCACAAAGAAACAGAGTTTGGTGAGTTGGAGCCATTTTTCCTCCTCACAGTCAAGAAGAAATATTCATCTAATTTATAAACCTCACTGTTGAAGCTTTCAAACTAACTCACATCTCTTCTCTTGTTGTCCCTCTGTGGAGCCAGTGTTTGGTTTGTCCGTTCCGGGCTACTGTGGAAACATGGCGGCCGACTACGTTAAGAGGACCCAATCCGTATGAAGATGTAAACAGCTCATTCTAAGGTAATGAAAATACGCTATGCTTTCCTACGCTGTGACAAGAGTGTGTGGATGAACCGTTAAGTTGTTGAATTTTCCTCATTTACTCTGGCTCCCTATGCTTCGTAACATTACAACTCCACTCCACTCACCTCAGTGAGTCTGCGACTTGCCAGAAATTGGTTTAGTTTATGGGAAGAAGTTAGGAAAACCGCTATAACGGTCACAATGGCAACGGTACACATAAAAATGCCACCGTTCTGACCATCCTGTTACGTCGATTTGAATGGGAATGTCCGTTCTTCTCCTATTCTATTTCTATGTACAAGGCACTCGGGGAGCGCACATAAACATCACATCCTTTGGATTTTCCCGGGAAAACCGTCTGGAGTCATTTACATAGAAATCAGTTCACAGGCTGTTACAGGCAACTGAGAAAGGGAAGGTCCGGGAAGACCTAATTTTTTTAAGTTACGTTATATTCTGTTAACACATTCGCAATACAAAGTGATTAATGCATGTAAATTGTTTTATAAATCACGTCACCACTGTTGCCTGCCGCTCTTTCCACCTATAGTAACAGTAAAACTCATAACTGAATGCAAAAAAATCCATATCTCTTCTCTGCAAGTTCATGAAAAGCATTCTGGGAAATGTTTAAACTTAATTTAACACTAGTAAGTCAGGTTGAGGAAAACTGGGAGCACAATACATTTAAAAAATGATCATCAGATTGATCATGTATTCGATTATAAACACATCAAGGGAAATTTTTTTACTTTCACTGGTATTGGGTATTAAATAAAAACACTACAAATTCATCTTTTGGGACTTCTGGTGCTCTGTAAGGTTCTAAAAAAACTCCAGAATTAAAAGAAGAGGAAAAAGTCCGATGGGGATTTTTAACAGTGCCATTTTAATGTTTGTGCTTGAAAGACAATTCTTTAAAATTCAAACAGCTATCGTACAGATCAAAATCATAGGTTGACTAAAATCTCTCCTGTACATATGTATAGATATATTTATATATATATATAAACAATGTCCGCTTAACATAAAACTCGTCCTTCAAAAGTAAAAACATACGGAGAACACAGTGGTAATGGAAAAGCAAAAAGGAAAGTATGAATTACACTGTAGGGCTCAGCCGGGGTTAAACATGACTCGGGGGAAATGATGGGCATTTAAAATATTTATTATGGCTTACAGTTGATAGGACATCCTGTGTTTATACAGTTCTATTACTTATTGCCACAGCCCCTTCACTCTGAAACAAGTGAAGGGTTCAGAACCAAACTTACAAACACTATGTACAAGTTTTGTTTTTTTCAGCAGTTTTTTGCTTTAAGGTTTCGTCACTGTACAAGCGTCATACCACATACACCAATCTATAGAGCATTTAAACTTACTAATTCTTATTTACAAATATATTTGGTAAAACCCTGATTAATTTCAACAGTATTTAAACCAACCTTGCAACTATTTAAAGATAAAACACTTGAATATCTCAAAATACTTAATAGCAAAAACAACAAAAAATAAAATAAAATAAAAACCTGCTTGTTTCTTTCTTTGATCCAAAAACACTTTTTTTTACTAAAAGGTAACACCTGTAAAGTACCTTCAGTTACTCTTCAGTGGCCTTATACCAGTAGGACAAGTACAGTATTTCACTTTAAGTACACATACATACTTTGTCAGTACTGTTCTGAGGCAGTTTCCACCAGTCAAATACTTTATATCTCAACTTATTTCAGTAAATTCTTACACTGTCTCATAATATGCAGGTTGATACACTGGAATAAGGCAACAGTAAAGTAACCTGCTGCATTACCGTCTGTTGATTTTTTCCCCACTTAAAGTCTTACCAAACCAAACAAATACTTCAAATACTGTGATAGAATAAAACTATGGTCCCCAAGTACACAACTGTAGTACAGTGTAACAAGTACGGATAACAAGTACAAATACTAAAAGTCAAAGGTCGTCAGGTACCTAGTCTTTACATCATGGAGGGAGGTTTTCACAGCGGAATCAGGGAGGAGGAGGAGGAGGAGGGGGAGGGTGGAGAAGATGTCTACTTGCTGTTGTTGTTGTTTTCATGCAGGTCTCTGTGGAGGATCCAGATGTCCTCGTGTGATTGGTTGTTTTCGTTGATGTTGTTGCGGTAATAGTTGTTGTTGCTGCTGCTGGGAGGAGTCTGCTTTGTTCTGCTGCTGCTGCTGCTGCTGCTGTTGGTGGTTCTGCTGCGGCTCGGGGGCGTCTGGGTTCGGCTGGGGCTGCTGCTGCTGCTGCTGTTATTGTTGCTGCTGGAGGCAGCAGAGGAGGCTCGTGTCTGCTGCCCCCGGCTGCTCGGGACGGGGAGCTGCGATTTGGCGCGAGGGCCTGAACGTCGGTCGCTGCTCGGGACGGCTGCCTGGCCGGACGGACGGATGACAGTCTGCACAAAGAAACAGAGAGTTTGGTGAGTTGGAGCATTTTTTTTTCCTCCTCACAGTCAAGAAGAAATAGACATGTCATTTCTAAAACTCCACCGTCAAAGCTTCCTCACATCTCTTCTCTTGTTTAAAGGTGCAGTGTGTAGGATCTGGCGGCATCTAGTGGTGAGGTTGCAGATTGCAACCAACTGAAACTTACCCCATGTAAGAGAACTACGGTGAGGAGAAATATGCTCCCTATGTAAATATATAAACGGCTCATTCTAAGGTAACGAAAGCAAAATTATTATTTTCAGGTGATTATACACTAAAGCAGTGGTTCGCAACCTGGGGTCTGGGTCCCCCTTAGGTGGGCACCAAAGATCACAGGAGGGGCGCCAGGATTTGTCTGCTCTGAGGTTGTTAAAATTAAATTTGCACATGTAGAACTAGTAAAAGTGTTACAAATACCTATGTAATGTTTATAGATGTTTGACAAACAATTTCTTAAAGGTTTACAAATCATTTTTTATCATTTACTTCTTTATATGGTATATAAAATGTTATAATGTGTATGTGTATGTAAAATAACAGAAATTATAGCATTATTAATAATTAGTAAACGTTATTAATTATCATTTCATTGTTTGTGAACAGTAAAATAACTATTAACTAAGTTTAATTAACTATCAATTTACGATGTATAAATTATGGTTATTATAATACAATGATTTTTTTTCTGACTTAATTTTGAAGTAAATAATCGGAGTGGAGTGCACGCTTAAAAACAAGTTGTATTTTAATAATTGTGTAGGTTGGCTAAGGTATAGTATAGGTTATTTATTTTAGTATTATTTGACAGTATTTTTCCTGCAGGCCAGACATGACTCTGGTGGTCAAGGTTCTATTAAAAGTTTAATGTTGTTTAGAAATGCAAAAAAATTGCAATGCAAATTTAACAAGCTGAATCCTACAGTCAAGATGCTGCTGTACATCAAGTACAACCTAAACCTGCAGTGATGACATATTGTACAACAGTACAGTCCTGCTACAACTGCTAATACTGGACAGGTCAATTATGTGTGACAAACACATGAGACACATGATTAAAAGTTGTACAAAACAATCACACACATTCATTTTGAATTTGAGTCACCGGTTTGTGGCTCCGTCAGGTCGCTTAATGGAGCGATAATGATAAGAGATTAGTGAGGAGGGTGCTGTTTGTTTCTACAGGGAACAAAAAAATAATAACAGAAATGCAGTATTCTGTTAGTTTAACATTTCTCCACACAGATTAAATACAGTAGCTATTATTTATTGCCACGCTGAGCTCAGTGTTAGTCATTGATGTATTTGCACTCTTTCGTTTTTTTTCCCTCCTCACCGTCTGCGGTCGCTGCTGGACGGCGGTTTCCTGCTCGGCCGTGCGGGGCGTCGTCGCTTCGCTTAGAGAGCTAGAGAACAGGATCAAGTCATCTTTGGCCTGAGAGATCTGTGGGAGACGAACGAGAGCGGACGTTAAGCAGCGGGTAAAACCTCCGCCTGGATGTGAGTAACGACACGCAGCTTTAAGTATTCTGTTAGTGTTCAACAGGTCATTATTTGAGGTAAATTACTGGGTGGGATGTTGATGATGAGATGTCATCAGGGTCATGCAGGTCAAGGTCTGAGATTAGGGGATTACTTTGATACCAATAATTAAGAAACAAAACAAAAAAAAAGATCATGTTTTTGGCATAGTAAACAAGTATTTCTTTGAGGGATCTTTGCACCATAGTGTGGGTGGAAACATCTCTGAAAAAGTATTTTGGTCACCATTGGACATTAAACTCTAATGTCAGACTAATGAAATACTTTAAGATAAATGATCAGATTTTAGCGAAGGTTTTAAAAAACTCACACCCTGAAGCTGTTGATTAACTACACTGAAATTAGGGCTGTTAATCGATTACAATATTTAATCATGATTAATAGCAAATTAATCTAATTTTTTTATTTGTTCAAAATGTACCTTAAAGGGAGATTTGTCAAATATTTAATACTCTTATCAACATGGGAGTGGTCAAATATGCTGCTTTATGCAAATGTATGTATATATTTATTATTGGAAATCAATTAACAACACAAAACAATGACAGATATTGTCCAGAAACCCTCACAGGTACTGCATTTAGCATAAAAAAAATGCTCAAATCATAACAGGGCAAACTCAAGCCCAACAGGCAATCCCTTTTATTTAATATTTAACATTTCTTTTAATCAAATTAATCAGTCAAAATTCTTAATGTCCGTTAACGGTTAATTATTAACATCCCTAAATGTGCAAAACAATAAACTGTTAAACAACAAATTATAGTATTACTAACAACGAGTAAACATTAATTATGTTTTCATTGTTTAACATTAAAATAACTATTAACTAAAGTTTAAATAACTAATTTATCAATGATGGTTATTAGTTACATGAGATTCATTTGATTTAAAATTGCAGTATGAGATAACACATTGTTCCGTAGCACATTTATTATATCTATAAATTAGATTTTCTTTTTTTAAGGTTTATTGCTGAGTCCTTTGTTGCTACAGTAGAGTTATTAAACAATGACACTTACAGCTACATCAATGTAAAAAGATTTATGGTACATAGAAACTTGTATTGTCTGGTTATAAAAGTATACTTTAATGACGGTTTATAAAGTTATGACAAAGATTTGAAGATTAAAATAATGAATCACACTGAGCAGAGAGCGGCTGACGGTGTTGTACCAGCTGTGGATGTGTGTGTACGTGCGTGCGTGCGACAGTACCTTGCTGATGTCTGGCTCTGACTTGCTGGAGCACATAGTCTGCAGCTCTCTGATTAAATCTGTCTCATCATCAGAGAACACAGGCAGACCTACAGGCTCCCTACAAACACAAAGAAATACAATTTAGTGTCATATGTTAGCTTTTAATACACGAACGTGTAACATCACAACAAATGACAACACGCTAATAATCATGAGAGAGAACACAAACCTCTGGACTTTGCCATTAGCGATGAAGCTGACATCAGTGCTAGACAGTGAACCTGCAATCAATCACAAGTACATATGAACAAAAGTTATTAATCAAACACGTCTTCAAAGGGTCAGTCCACTCAAATCACATAAAAATGTTTTAACACTACAGGAATCAGACCATGAAAATATAACTGTTGGGGTGGCAAAAATCTCAAAACTCTGTGTCTTTACTCGTTACTCAGCATAATCATTGACCTTTCTGTCAACAGTTTTCATTAAAAACAACTTGCTATCGAAGGTAAACCATCCACGCTGAGATCTGTGGTTTATCCAGAGTAACAGAGCCGTTGTTTGAATGACAGCAGCATGCAGCACATGTTAAACCTGTTAAACAACGCCCCCTTGTGGATACTGCTGACACAAAGTCCAGAGTAGGAATCCACATTTCTATACCTAGACATCTAGACCCACAAAGTCCGTCCCCTTTCAAAGAACCCGAATGCAGCTGAAAAATGCATCGTTGTTTTATGTTTTATTACTGGAGCGTTCAGGCGGTCCTCGTCAACTTGTAAAGTCAGGAATTATCACATGTTGTATTGTAAAGTCGCAGGATGTAAAATAATGTCAGCCAGGATTTAACCGCTCTTTGTTTTCACACTCTGAATATGTCGTTAAAAATGAAATTGTTGCATTGTTTGCCAGTTGTTATTCATCTTGTATTGAAGTGAAACATTACATCATGTACTGTTAACTTGGTTATCATGGAACCTTTCTGGTTCTTACTCTTTATAAATTGACTAGGAGAGGCTGAATACGCCATTAGTTTTGGTCTCTGTGAGGCTAGAAGATGCCATTTACTTTAAGGTCATCTGAAGGGCACAGCACCTTGGTCCTTCAGAGGATCCAAACCCTTAAATTGGGACACAGCTTGCATCACTGCTGATGGAGCAGCCATCTTACCCTCTCTAAAGGAACCACCAGAGCTCCAGCTTAAGGCGAGGCTTCCCTTCTTCCGAGGGCTGGTGTTGGATCGTCTCAACTTGCTGCTGTCCCGTCCTTTTCTACCTCCTCCACCGCCAGTTCCTTTGTAGGAGCCGATGGCTGACAGAGGGAAGGTCCCGCCCCGAAACTCCAGCAGATACCTGTCAATCTCTGCAGGAGATGAAGGGGAAGAAAAATACACATCAGTATCGTTTTATGTCATTCTTTCTTTTCTATGTTCCAGTAGGTTGTTCCCTGCAGAGGGTGACACATGTGAATGAACCCTCTTCATCATCTGTGATGTCATCACGCACCGTGTCGAGGCAGAGGGCAGCCCTGGAGAACAGCCTTGTTGACGAGGATGCTGAGGGCTGCTTTCACCACGGCCTGCTGCCCGGCGCTCAGCCCACAGTTGCCAGGAGACGATCGCTGCGACGATGGCGATGTGGAAGTGGAGGATGAGGAACGCTTGGCTGTTACCCGCGAGATGATGGCTTCCTCCACGCGAGGGACGACCACGGCATTCCAGAGCCGAGCCAGCCACCTGAGTAAGTACACACACACACGTATACACAGATCAGCCAGCAAGTCAGACTGAATGTCACTATATAGTATGACATGAAAAAATGTCACAAAAAAGTCATAGTATAGTATGCCATAAAAAAGTATTAAAATGTAAGAAAAATATAATAAAAAAGTAATGATATATAAACTGTATACAATATATAGTATGGCAAAAACAGTCACATTTAAAGGTCATAGTATATTATGTTGAAAAAAATCATGAAAAGTCACAGTATAGTATGTCAAACAAGTCCAAAAAAGTCGTAGTATATCGAAAAAAGTCATATGTAAGTCGTATGTGAATAAAAGTCACAGTATGTCGAAACTTTTTTCGACATACTGTTCTATGACTTTTTTCTTAAAACTTTTTTTCACATACTATATTATGATTTTTTTATGACTTTTTTAACAGACTGTACTATGACTTTTTTATGATTTTTTTAACATACTATACTATGATTTTTTTATGATTTTTTTCGACATACTATGACTTTTTTCTTTAAACTTTTTTTAACATACTATATATGACTTTTAAAAATATTTTTTTTTCGACATACCTATACTATGACTTTTTTAAAAAACTTTTTTCGACATACTATACTATGATTTTTTTCTTTAAACTTTTTTCGACATACTTTGACTTTTTTCCCGACATACTGTACTATGACTTTTTTTTTCTAAACCTTTTTTAAAAACTTTTTTCCACATAATATACTATGACTTTTTTCTTTAAACTTTTTCGACTTATTTTCATGTTGAAAAAAGAAAAAGTCATAGTATAGTATGTTGAAAAAGGTCAAAAAGGTCTGCGGTACCATGTAATTTGATATATCACAAACACATACACACCTGACGACTGCCTGTGTGTTGTCTCGGACCACTGGGCAGGACAGGAAGAGCTGCGGGCCCAGCAAAGCTTCATGAGTCCCCAGACGGGACAAACAGGCGTTGAGCTGCTGCCAAACCTGGCTGACCCACAACACCGACCGCTCCATAACGCCATCAGGTGACCAAACTCCAGTCCCCATCTGGAGGAGTGGCAGAGGAAAGGATTTAATTTGTTTTGCTTTTGTCCTGCTGATAAAACACTACTGAACTTGAAGTAAGAGAGTGATGAAACAAAAAGGAGCTTGATCATCTTGACAGTGGAATCAATTATTAAACAGCCTGCTTGACAACAAAATAGCTCGTTATGTATTCTGAAAATTTCTCCATGCATGCATTATTTATTTTATTTCAAAGATGCAGCACTACAAAATAACTGACTAAAATAAAGTGTTTTGGAATTACAATCTTCATAACAATTGTTGATTCCAGTCAACAAATTGCTGTACCAAACATCTCTTCTTTGACTATTTTTACCATTAACCATTTTAAGTTTTTAATATTTTTTTGCATTTATTTTTGTCAAATGAAAAAACAACAACTTCTGAATTTATATATTTTTTTTTTATAGGATTTTGGCTGGAACTAAACCTCTCACTGACCTTATGAAGCAGCTTCCTGCGGAGGTGTCTTCCCAGCAGGCCGTGCAGTGGCTCCTGATCCCATCGCAGCGTTACCCAGCGGAAGTGCTGCTGCAGACGGAGCTCTGATCCCTGCAGGCGGGGCTTTGACAGTGTCGCAATCAGGAAGCTGCCTTCGCAGAAGTGGTGGAGACCTGAGGGATGAATAAATAGAAAGTTGATTCTTTTTCCATTATTCTGTTAGTCAAACATTTATTTGGGGGTTATCTGGTTTTAGAAGATGACACTCGCATACAGTTTTACTCAAAGTCACATCTGTTACTTATTGAACCACTAAGCCAATCTTGTGTATTTATTGCACTTGTTGAGAACTAAATAAAGAAAATAATGCTATAATTACATCTTTATACCACATAGATACTTTAAGGCTGTAGATTTGTTTGTGATTGTGATTCGAGTCAAATCCCAGCTGCAGTGAGTCGTACCCGTGTTGAGAACCAACGGTGAAGCAGAGCCCCTGTTGTCCAGACTGTGGCAGAGGTCTCCCAGCAGGCCCGTTAGGGATGAAGCCTTCTCCAGTCCCTCCAGCAGCACCACCACACAGTGACCAGTGGAAGCTCCTGGCACCCCGACCCCTGACCCCACCGCCGGCACCAGGAAACCTGAGGCAGGAAGAGAAAGGAGCCAGCAATGAGATTTCATATAATGCGTGTACTGGTTATATTTTTACATTTTTTGAAATGCATTCATGGTTATACTGTTTCATTGTTTCTCTGAAACTTAGTGATATATTGTTTTATTATTTCTTTTGTAAAATAGTCTTTTGTATAGCATTCTATTCTTTATATTTGTTACTTTCTTTCTGGAGTTAGTTACAAAATGATTTCACTACATGTTTTACTGTGTATGATTGTGTATGTGATGAATAAACATGATTTGACTTGATTATAAGCTGCTGCACGTATTAATACTTATTTTACAGACCTCTTAAATACTAAAGACACACTATACTATCATCATGACTTTTTTTTTAAAGACTACACTGTTACTTTTTTCATGTTTTTCAACATATTATAATATAAGTTTTTTATCATGACTTTTTTCGACATATTATACTACTTTTTTCATGTCATTTTTCGACATGCAATACTAACTTTTTTCCATGACATTTGTCGAAAAAAGTTTAAAAAAAGTCATGGTATAGTATGTCAAAAAAATGTATGGAAAAAAAAGTCATAGTATAGTATGTCGAAAAAAATCTCATTAAAAAAGTCACATTATAGTATGTCAATAAAAAAACACTCATAGTATAGTATGTCGAAAAAAATATAAAAAAAGAAGTCATAGTATAGTATGTCGAAAAAAAAAAAATTCATAGTATGTCGAAAAAATTGTATGGGAAAAAAAGTCATAGTATAGTGTGTCAAAAAAAAATATAAAAAAAAGTCACATTATTGTCTGTCAAAAAAAAAATATATATCATAGTATAGTATAAGTCCTAGTATAGTTTATTGAAAAAAAGTCATTGTATAGTCTGTCTAAATAAAAAAAATCATAGTATAGTATGTCAAAAAAAATCTCATTAAAAAAGTCACATTATATTATGTCGAAAAATAAAAAAAGTCATAGTATAGTATATCGAAAAATAAAAAAAGTCATAGTGTAGTATGTCGAAAAATAAAAAAAGTCA